>JAPYYM010000901.1:0-14142 GCA_028534135.1 Potos flavus
TTGAGTTTCTGGGGTGTACATAATAACAATTTTCATCAAATTTGGAAAGATTTCAGCCATTAATTTTTTGAATTTTGTTCAGCTCCCTTCTCTGTCATTAGCAAATTAAAATTATAAAAGTCAAATAGAAAATACAATAAAGCATAATTCATAACTAAGCTAAAAACAGAAGTAGAAGTCATTTCAAAATTTCTTAAAGGAGGCAGTCTGGTGAACAAAGGAATAATATGCTAATTAATTTGTGCAAATAAACTAGCATGCTTGTAGCAAAGCAAAATGAGGCAGTTATTGAAGAAATATGATTAATTAAAACAAAGAACATAAAAAAACTTATCACAAAGCTAATGAATTTTTGTATTTTGAAGAGATAAAGTGATTATTTCAAATCTACAAGCTAAAAGTGAAATACACAACTAGCTACTAAGTTATTATATTAATCCTTCTCTCAAACACCTAAAAAATTTCAGAAGATACAAAATAAGATAACTGAGAAAATATCATCAAAAATTTAACGAGCAAGAATATGAAAACTGTAATGTACCAATTTCAAAATGATTGAACGTGCTAAGAGGGCAGATTTCTCATTTTTCTAAGCTTTTAGCATATAATGTAACCATGATCAGATGAAGAAAATAATTCATTCTCAATTTTCTGAAGAGTGAAATTATAAGGAATCAAAGGTTATGTTTAAACATAATGATATGAGAGGAGACTTCCCAGGAAAATAACAGTAGGAGAACCCTAGGCTCACTTCGTCCTATAGATACAACTAGATAACATCCATATCAGAGTATATAACCCAAAAAACCACCCAAAGACTGACAGAAAGGGCTCTCCGTAGCTTTTATTTTTTTTATTTTATTTTTTTAACTTTTATTTTATTTTTTCAATGTTCCAAGATTCATTGTTCAGGCACCACACCCAGTGCTCCATGCAATATGTGCCCTCTTCAATCCGCAGCTTTTAAATGCAAAGAAGAGACCACAACAAAGAGGGTAAGAAAGGCTCAGACGCGGTCAGAAGCCAAAATGACATGTGGGACTGTTCTCAGGGAGAAGGGATTACACAAGACAGAAAGGGGAGAGAAGACCCTATACCAGGTATTCCAGGCATGAGGAACCTGCACAGGGAAGAAGAAGCCCCATAACACTTGGCTTTGCAAAACAGAGAGGTCTAATTTCATGAGTTCTAACAATCGGTGGGGCTTCACACCTGCAGCTTTTAAAATAAGCAGGCTCAGCTCTGGGAGAGCTGGAAGGTGATAGGAAATCTTGCTTTGAAGAGACAGCACAACAAACAACCAAACAGATACAGCATAGAAGTGGCAGTTTGAAAAATGTCTGGGGTATAAAGGAAGGAGATTTATTCACTAAACTCACAGCATGTGCTGGAGGGGCAGAGACTTCTCCAAGAACAACATAGCTGGCAGGTGCTGTTTCTCTCTTCCACCCCGAGCCTAGATACATAAACACATGTGGGAACTAGCACAGCATGAACACTCTCTATCTAGCTTGTTAATAGTGTGCCCCACCTGCCCACTTTTCTGCTGACCACCCCCCACCCCCACCCCCACCATCCAACCTGGCATGGGCAGGTGTATCCCAGCCATTGCACACCACTTCCCACAAGGGACCAGTGCAAACCTTGCAGATACCATGTACCCCAGCCCTGTGTTCTCCTGAGAAACCATTCCTTCCAAAATGCCTGTGGCAGGAGTCTGTCTAAAGGGGTACTAGAAGCCTGGTAGTGTGCAAGCAGCCCCAACAGGAGACAGCACCACTCCAAAGTGATTCCTGCCCTGAGAAAAGGGGAATATAACCACATATACCAACCACAGTTGGGTCCAACTGTGGCCCCAACAGTGGGCTGGGGGCAGACATCAGGTCTGACTGCAAGCCCCACCCACCAAAGAAAGCTTCCCAGGGAGAACACCCTGAGGTTCAGTGCTATGGCAACTACAGTAAATGCCTGACTGGATTTGACTCAAGGCCATGGTAGCTCAGGACTAGTCCACTAACAACACAGGGGCCAAACCCTGCCCACAACAGGAAAGAGAGCCCTTGAAGATGACTAGACTGAAGGCAAACATGGCTCAGCCACAACAGTAGGACACACAACACACATAGGAGACGTCCCTGAAATGCCAGGTTTTGGTGAGCAGGAGACATTGCACTGCAGGGCACTACAGGACCTTTTCTTCACAAGGCCGCTACTTTCAACAGTGAAAAACATAGCTGACTTTCTTAACACATAAAAACAGACACAAAGAGTTAAACAAAATGGAGATGCAAAGAAATATGTTCCAAATGAAAGAACAGCATAAAATCACAACATGAGAGCTAAATTAAATGGAGATAAGTAATATGCCTGATGGTCATAAGGATATTCACTGGACTCAGTAAGACTTAATAAAGAGATAGAAAACCTAAAAAAGAACCAATCACAGATGAAAAAAATAACTGAAATTAAAAATACACTAGAGGGACTAAACAGTAGACTACAGACATCAGCCTTAGCAAACATTTTTCTAGATATGTCTCCTGAAGCAAGGGAAACAAAATCAAAAATAAAGTAGTTGGACTACATCAAAATAAAACTTCTACACAGCAAAAGAAACAATCAACAAACTAAAAGATAATCTACTGACTAGGAGAAGATATTTGCAAATGACATGTACATTGAGGGGTTAGTATCCAAAATATATAAAGAATTGACACAACTCAACACCCAAAAATCAAATAATCCAATTAAAAAATGGCAGAAGACATGAAAGACATTTCTTCAAAGAAGGCATACAGATAGCCAACAGGCATGAAAAGATGTTCAACATCACTCATCATCAGGGAAATGCAAATCAAAACTACAAGGAGATATCACCTCACACCTGTCAGAATAGCTAAAAACAAAACACAAGAAACAAGTGTTGGTGAGGATGTGGAGAAAAAAGGAACCTTTTTGCACTGTCGGTGGGAATGCAAATTGGTACAGTCACTATAGAAGAGAGTATGGAAGCTCCTCAAAAAATTAAAAATAGAACTATCTTATGATCCAGTAATTTCACTTCTAGATATTTACCCAAACAATATGAAAACACTAATTTAAAAAGATATATGCACACCTATGTTGATTGAAGCATTATTTACAATAGCTAAAATATGGAAGCAGTCCAGGTGTCCATCAATAGATGAATGGTGTGGTATATATATAATGGAATATTACTCAGACATAAATGGTGTGGTATATATATAATGGAATATTAATCAATGGTAAAAACTAGAAAAAATGAAACCTTGCCATTTGCAACAACATGATTGAATCTAGACAGTATAATGCTAAGTGAACTAAATTAGTCAAAGAAAGACAAATGAAAAAAAAATGAAAAAAAAAAAAGACAAATGCCACACGGTTTCACTCATACATGAAATTTAAGAAACAAAATCAATGAACAAAGAGAAAAAGGGACAAACAAAAAAACAGACTCTTAAATATAGAGAACAAACTGACGGTTAGCAGAGGGGAGTAGATGAGGGGATGGGTGAAATAGATGAAGGGGATTAAGAGTACACATATTATGGGGCACCTGGGTGGCTCAGTGGGTTAAAGCCTCTGCCTTTGGCTAAGGTCATGATCTCATGGGGTCCTGGAATCGAGCCCTGCATCGGGCTCTCTGCTCGGCGGTGAGCCTGCGTCCCCCTCTCTCTCTGCCTGCCTCTCTGCCTACTTGTGATCTCTCTCTCTCTGTCAAATAAATAAATAAAATCTTTAAAAAATAAAAAAATTAAAAAAGAGTACACATATTATGATAAGCACTGAGTAATATATAGAAGTAATATATAGGATATATATCATATCCCTGAAACTAATATAATACTGTATGTAATTTTACTGGAATTAAAATTTCTCCAAAAAAGAAAAATTAATAAATATAATTATATGATAATTCTTTAGTACCTAATATTTCCTTTTTATTTAATTCAGTTGAATAAACAATTATTAAACTTCTAATATATTTCAGGTACTATTAAAGGAACTGAGAAAAAGAGAAAGAAGAGCTCACTCAAAGAGCTTACATTTTAAAATAAGAAAATAAAATAAAAGAATAAATCTGTAGGGACGCCTAGGTTGCTCAGCCAGTTAAGCATCCAACTCTTGATTTTGGCTCGGTTCATGATCTCAGGGTTTTGGGATTGAGC
Organism: Potos flavus; assembly: GCA_028534135.1. Lineage (NCBI taxonomy): Eukaryota > Metazoa > Chordata > Mammalia > Carnivora > Procyonidae > Potos > Potos flavus. The sequence continues at coordinate 4,194 of JAPYYM010000901.1, forward strand.
CCCACATCAGGCTCTCCAGTCAACGGGGAGTCTGCCCCTCACCCCCACTCACACTCTCTCACTCTCAAATAAATAAATAAATCTTTTTTAAAAAAGAATAAATCTGTCATAATAAAATGTTATAAATGAAACAATAAAATCATTTACAAAGTATAACATCATGAGTGTGCTTGTAGTTATAAGGTTTAGAGATGCTTCATGAAGATGTGAAATATATTTAAAAAAATACAGGAAGGAAAGGCCTTTCCAAGAAGTGAAGAAATATGTTCAAACAAACAAAATCATCAATAAGTTGAATGCATGTAAGGATTATAGTATGAGAAGTAAATAACATAGGTGTATATGATCAGACCAAATGGGTGATCAGAAGACAGATCATGAATAACCTTTAGTAAGACTTCAATTAGTGCATTAAAAAATAGAGTTTAAGTGCTGAGAAAAAAGATAGACATAACATATCCCATAGCAAACTGACATGATATGATTATCACTTACAAAAATCTTGCTCTAGAAGCAACACATAAGATTAGAAGGTGTAAAACTGAAAATAGGGAGCTAGTCAGAGACCTAGTGCCATAACTGGGAGAGTTAATAATGCTGATGTAGGATAAGGCTTTAGAATTTTTGATTGAGAGAAGACAGAGATGTTAGGGGAATAGAATGAAAAATACTTCTTGACAAATTGTGAGATTCAATAGAAAAGGAGGTATTCAGAATTACTTCCAATTTTCTGATTTGAGGTTGTGGTGTCTTCAAGGTAAGGAAAAAAAAAAAAAGAAGACGCAAGTGTCTGGGGTGAGTAAGAGAGAGGATGTGCTTTGCCTAAAATATAATCTGCTTTAAATACCTTAGAAAAGTCAAGTGAAGTTTTCATGGGAGAAGTGAACAGCTGAATATTCTAATCTGGAGTTCAAGAGGGATAATCTGGGCTGAAGATTTAGATTTCAATTGGCCGGTATATAATGACAGACATTTGAAGCTTAGAGAGAAGAAAGTAGTTATTTACAAAGAATGAGAAGAAATTTTTAAAGGAACTTGGGGAAATATTCAGAACATAATAGAAGGATACTAAGAAGAAAAAAAAAAACAAAAAACAACTGCAGACAAGGAGAAACAAAAAAAAAAAGGAGCACATTGCATACCAGTAGCCAAAGTGGAATTTTATTTCAAAAGATGTAAGTTACATAAAAGTATCAAATGCTATAGAAGAAATGTAAAATAAGGAAATAAACGTTTTTTTCCCATTGGGTCTATCAATGTAAGAAATTTTAGTGGATATTAGAAACCATAACGCAGTGTGTTGGAGAGAATTTGATGTTCAGAAGTGGAATCAAAGAAAGTAGACAATCTTTATAAGAAGGTTGGTTGTAAATTGAAAAAATACAGTGAGAAAGAAAATAAAGAAGGGAAAGAAGATTCAAGAAAAAAATTCTTGCATGCCATGGATTATAGAATTGGAAATACAAGTATAATGATAAACTGGAACGATTTAGCAAAAAGTATAAAGTAGAAATTTTGAAAGATTATGATATTAGAGTATTATAATTTTGGATGGTATTCACTGTAAAAATCATCCTAACACAGGAATAGAATATATTCCTCCGCTATAACATGGGCAAGGATGAAAGATATATGTCAGTAGTGGGTAAGAAGTTGAAAGAATTTTTGGCTTCTATTACTTCTGTGAAATAAAAGGATTGAGTTGTGTTGGATTAAGGAATCATTAGTGTTGGAGTTTAGGCTTCTAGAAATCACTAAAGAAGTAAACTAGCTATTGTTCTAAATGTGGGGTGAAAAAGAGATGGAAGACAAGTAAATCCTTGCCCATCAGTTAAAAGGCTCCAGTAAAAATTTTTAACAATACACATATGGTGATCCTTATGAGCATATTTATGGGATTTCCTCAAGATTGCAATAGCTCACGTATAGAAACTGCGTTTGATTTGTACAGGTGAATTTTCCAGATGACTACAAAAGAAGAACAAAGAAGCAATAGAAAACTCTTTCTTGTTATACATGATTTTACTCCCAAGAGATTTACCATTAAGGAGAGAGAATCCAAATGATTGATTTACAACCTTAGTATCAGATGAAGAGCCTTTGGGAAAAATAACAGTGATCTAGGCTCTTATGAGACAGGGTTTTAGGTGTTCGGTAACTGTGAAAGGTGGAATCTCCTGGTGATGACCGAGTGTGTCTTTAGCTCAGATCTTTAGTTGATTTATAACAGAATGCAACACCATCCAAATCACTAAGTACTGCAGACAGGGAAAGGGTAATGAAAGAAGGGAGGTTTGATCTTTGGAACGATTACTAAGTCGTGTACCTAGACCAGGTGGAGAAGAGGAAAAGGAAGTTTCTTGTAGTTATGTCAGTAGGAATAGGAGTAAACACTGATTGTGTCCTCCTGGCTTATTTCAAGGGAGAGAGTTATTTTACCTGTGCTCTGGATTCTTGTGCCAATGGGATTTTATGCTGCTTTAAAAAAAAAAAAAAAAAAAGACTCCTTTTTATTTGTTTTTCCCCGAGCACATAAAACATTGTTATTTTTTTAGCCACACTATTCAGCTATTGCCAATATGCTCACCATTCCCAAAGCCATAAGTACCATCCTGATACCTCTGAGACTTCTGTCCTGAATTTGAGTGTTGACTTACTCTACTTGAGTATCCCATATATTTTCAAACTCAGAAGGTCTCAACTAAACATGTATGTTCAAATGTGTCCCTCCTCCTGTTTTTGAAAATCTCACTGTTCATTAAAATGCATTGTTCTCCATCTAGTAATTCAAACTGGAAGCTTGAAAATCCCTCTAAATTCTAATTCTCTCTCAATTTCCAGTTGACACCAACTGCCATTCACCTCTTATTTGCATCACATCTTCTTAGCTTCCTTGCCTCTATCCCTCTACCTGGAGGAGGCAATCAGCCCTTCCTGGAGCCTCCATCCACCCTCCGTCTTATGGCAAGAGTGAGATAATTGTCCCAAAGTGCAAAACAGATTATGCTGTGTGTTCAGTGGCTCACAATGCCCAGTTCAATAAGTGTGAAATTCCTTAATATGGCCCTTCATTTGCCCTGTGCTCAGTTTTCAAGATTTTCTGCCACATCATGGAACCATTTCCCAGTGGTGGTTTTGCCTAAAGTGAGAACAACACAAAAAACAGAAAACAATCCTTGCACCCATGAAGTTTACATTCACACAGCAGGGAGAAGATAATAAATAATAATGGCAATAATTACTATGGAGAACATAGTGCAAGTTTAGAGGAATTGGAGTTTGGGCTTTGAGAGAGATTACCATTGTATATAGTGTGGTGAGGGGAGGTGTCGTTGAGGTTGATACTTATGTAGAGACTAGAAGTACATGTAAATATAACTTACCAATTTCTCTTACCTTGCACTATTTTTGCACGGTACTTCTCACCTTCTATCATATCTATAAATTACTTATTTATATAATTATCTCCCTACAGCTAAAGGATAAACTTCCTAAAATATACATATTTGATGTGTTCATTGATTCCTAGTTCCAAGAATAACATCCAGCACATAGCAGCCTCTCAATAAGTACTGGGTGACTATAAGCATCACACTGAATTGGACCTCAGCCACATTTGAAGAAAGCATTATGTTAACACAAATCTAGGCAATACCTAGACTCACATATTACAAAATAACAGTTTGCCATGTAAGCCCATTGTGAAAAGATTCAAACAGATCCTTGGTTCTGTGCATTACAGCTTCACAAGTTAACCCTAGTGTGTAAAGCCTGAAGCAACATCAGCTGGAACAACATACGCAATTCTGCTCCCTGCCTGTTCAGAAGGATAGAGACACTACAGCCACAGCAAGGAGAGCAACAAAGATGACACAACTCTCCTAGCAGCGTAATTTAGTTTGTAATGAACGCTTGTATCATGGCTATCATTCTAAATATCAGAGGTCTGAATGTTTCATTTTCCAACGTGAAATTTGCTCTAATGTTGGAACAAAATCTCAAGAATGAATATCTGGGTTCTATTGAAGTCTGCTAAAATGTATTTCTCTGAAATACCTTTCCCACTTTCAGTGATATTTCAAGTTACTATTTATTGATTGCTAATTACATGCTAGACATATTTTCATATTTAATCTTCATAAAATTCCTACAAGATAGATTTTATTATCTCTATTTTATGGTTGAGAAAACAAGGAGAAAAGTTAAATAAGTTGCTTCAAAATCACATAGTAAATGGTGTAGTGAAGATTTCAAGCTATATCTGCTGGCATTTGCAGCTTATACTTTTAACCAGTATTTTATACTTAAATTATATTTTATTCTTAAATTGCAAAAAGAACATTAATGTATCAACATATAATTGTACAGAATTGTTTCCTACTTAGTTTTGTTTTGTATTTTTAGGACAAAAAGAAATATTACTGCATTTAAAAGATAGCAAACTTGGCTTCTTGCTTTAAATTCTATTTTTTTTTTATTTTTTAGGAAATAAACCTAACTCCATATCAAATTTGAAGATATTACAAACTTAATTTTTTAAAGTCTCCAGAATTTCCATTTTAATGTTTTGTTTATAATAAAGAAATGCATGCTAATGCTTTAGATAGTAAATTTTTAAATAAAAAAAAGAGAAAGTAAAATCATCATACACACCACCACCTGGAGACAACTATTGTCAATATTTGGTGGGAAATTCATTATTGTGTATGTCTACAAATATATTTCTACAGACATATTCATATACGTATCTTTATTTCTGGAGTTTGTAAATGAAATTTTATTAGTTTAATTCCTCTCTCATTTGCCATATCCATACAAACCCAATGGTTAACAGGGAGAAATTTAGACACTAATCTTGAATCTAATCTTTAATCTGTTTTCCCTGGAGTTTTTATTTTCCCCTTGATGAGTACCAATCTCTCTTCCAAATTTGTTTCCTTCCATGGGAAATAAAACTAATAAAGAGGGTGCTCAGAGAGGGTAATAATTTCCAGCCTTGGCTTCTCACTGAATGTACTAAAGGTTTGAATCCAACTCTTGGAAGCTTACTCATGTCACTAATAACATGTTGCATAGTTACTGATACAGTGGTCAATGTAGAGGTCAAAATGAAAATCATATTTGACATTTTCAAGGCTGAGAAAAAGTTGAACCTTTATAAATATCACTCATCAACACATACAGACTGTAATAACTTGTCTTTTTGTCATTTAGACACAATTGCATATTGATTGATCTACCTTAGCAAGTCTTCTTAAAGGATAATTCAAACTGTCCTTTCAAGTAAAATGTTTGTTTTTGTGTTATTGCCTAATTTAGAAGGACCTTTTTAATGAGTAAATCTGCATGAACCTGTCACTTGTTTTCACCTTGTATAATATTTTGAATCAAGTCCTCTCTTCATGACCCTTGTCTCATTTATATGGTCATCCTACAAATCGAAAAAAGAAATGTTGATTTTGATGAAAGTTTATGTGCTGGTACATGTTTAATGATCTTGTTCTAACAGGAAAATAGCTCTGGCTTATAGCATTTGCTAATTTCTTTGACGTAAATACTTCCACCATGGCGTATTTCATGCTATAAAGTGACCTCGCTGAATGTGGAAATGGGGAGTGATGTGCAGTAATATATCCTTATACAGTATTTTCACCAATTGGAAACAATAGACATAAATAATCTTATGATCAAAGGTAGTACAGTGTTTTCAAATGGCTAGGAAGTGATAAGTTCTGTATGTTTTACTTGTGTTTTTAGTATAATTTATTAAATTCTAAGTTCACACAATTTGGTTGTTCAATAAGGTTTTGCATCTTTCCTGAAAATTGAAAATTTGCTTGTGCAAACTGATAGGGGCCAGCTGTAGTGCACCACTGTATTATGGTTTGAAACTTCATCCAGGATTGTGGTTAAAAAAAAATGTGGTTTTGTAACAAATCAATTATTTATGGATTACCATGTTATGCTAAGAACTGTGTGAAGTATTGCAACTATTAGGCTGGATGGGAATTCAGGAAAATCAGGAGTTATAGAAGAGCAATTCACCTGCTCCTGCTACTCACAGTTCATTGCTAACAGCACTACAAAGTTATGGAGGCATTTTCTGCTTAAGTTACTACTCTATTTTCTTTGTGATCATTTTCCCCAGTTCTTAGTTTTCAAAGAATAAAAAAATCATCTAAACTCAGCCTTGTCTGTGAAATAAAATTATTAAATACTTCTGTTTTCATACTGATTTATTATTGCAGAAATTACACATTTTACTAGTGTCTATAATATGTAATGTTATCTTTAAATGATATTTTCATGACATATTTAGTCTGATTTTATAAGAAAGAGGCACAAAAGTTCATTATTTCAACTGATATTTTCCTAAAACCCAAAGAATGAATATTAAAATCATGATGAGTAATTAATAACTATGAATCATAATGTAAAGAAAATAGTCTTTAGTTACTAAATTGCTAGTCATGATGAGTCCCAACGTATTTAGTAATTATTTCATAAAAACTATGTGACAACTTTATAAATACAAATAAAATTTTAAAAATAGAAATTTAATGATCTGCTTGACTCATTTTCCACTATATTTATTTATTTAATTAGTTAAGTAGGAAAGAACTGCTAGATGTCAGACTCTGGGCTACCTTGAGAATCAAAGATGTTCATTTTTAGGTTGGAACACATTCTTTTTTTTTTTTTTTAATATATTTGACTATTGAGACTGCAACAAAATAAAAAGCTTTTGCATAGTGAAGGAAACTCTCAACAAAACAAAAAGGCAACCTACTGAATGAGAGAGGGTATTTGCAAATAACAAATCTGACAAGGGGTCAATATCTAAAATATATTAAAAACTGGAGCGCCTGGGTGGCTCAGTGGGTTAAAGCCTCTGCCTTCGGTTCAGGTCATGATCTCAGGATCCTGGGATCGAATCCGCCATCAGGCTCTCTGCTCAGTGGGGAGCCTGCTTCCCCCTTTAAAAACTTATACATCTCGACACCAAAAATGTCTGATTAAAAATGGGCAGAGGGCCTGAATAGACATTTTTCCAAAGAATATATACAGATGGGCAACAGAAACATGGAAAGATGCTCAACATCACTCATCATCAGGGAAAGGCTAATTAAAGATGTCTTTTTTCAAAGAAACCATCAGATCACCACCTGTAGGGTCAACTCAAGGCATACTCCAAGGCCAACTTTGCTAGTCAAGAGAAGCAAGTTTTTAGAGGCCAACGTGTCAGGGCTTCAGCATGGTTCTCCTCTGTTCTCATGTTTGAGTTGTAGTACTGGGACGTCTACCCTAACTTTCAACTCCTGTCATGTGTTCCTGTTCTAAAAGTAGTCCCTGATCCTTTCTTGAGTCTGAATCTTGTCCTGACTTTCTTTTGGTTTCCTATATTACTTCAGGCCTGATTTTCTCTCTACCACTAGGGCCTCACTGATATCAATAGTTTGATTATCAGAACTTCTTTTTATCCATTTGGTTAGTATTTATTTAGTATCCTCAATGCCATACACTCTACTAAATATTAATTATATAGTGGTGAGTAAAATAAACCATAATGTATTTGCCCATCTCATGTCAGGCTTATTCCTTTTGCACTAAAATTGCTTACAACAAGTATCATTATTGTAGGTTAATTAACAATTGTAATAGTTGTATGATATAATTACACACACACAGTCACATGCACAAGTGCATGCACATACACACACAAAGGCACACAATAACTAGATAACTCCTGCATTACTGTTTCCATTTTCAGTTAGGTATTGATTTATAATAACCTTGAACATGTTAGGTTTGCCTATACAAGTATTCCAATAGGTTGACAGATATGAGCTGCATATTTTCTTTTTTTTTTTAAGATTTTATTTATTTATACAGAAAGAGATAGCAAGAGAGGAAATGCAAGCATGGGGGAGCTGGAGAGGGAGAAGCTCAGCAGGGAACCTGATATGGGGCTCTATCCCCGGATGCTGAGATCATGACCTGAGACCAAGGCAGCTGCTAAACCAACTGAGTCACTCAGGTGCCCCAAACTGCATATTTTTTAAACCTGAATTCAGCCTTTCATTTTACTCAGCCCTAAAATATTAATAGAATCACTAGTTTGGTAGTCTGTTGGCAATAAGATCAGCAATATATACATTTCAGAATTTTTGAATTGAATGAATTCCTTAAACAACATTTTAAGAATTTCTGTGAGTCCATATAAATAAATTATGTTTATTATAATCTTCTGCAGCTGAATATATATTTATATATATGATTTAGACCAATAATCAGCAGACAGTTCAAACCCATGAACCAAATACTATTCTTGGTGTGTTTTGGCATGGCCCTTGAGCTAAAAATAATTTTTGTATTTTTATAAAGTTGCAAAAGAAATTTAAAAAGATATGTTATTGGGGCCATCCATGGCCTGCGAAACCTAAAATATTTACTATCTCACTTTAAAGAAAAAGCATGCCAGCTCCTGATGGGGACTTTGAATCAAAATTCTTGCTCAACAATCAAGTATCTTGTGTATCCAAATGCTAACAGGATGCTCTTAAGATCTAAACTAGAAACCTTAGTTTGCGTCTAGAAGCTTACAAAAGCAAATTTATTAGAAATAGTAAGATGGAGGATAATTCCCTTGTTTTTCTTACTGATATTTTAATTACATAAAAATGCTCATTCTGATATCTGTGGATTTTTGTATCTAGCCAAACTGAGGACTTACAGATACTTACAAAAAATAATCTATCTTCTGAATTATTGAGGGATTTCAAAAACTACTCATTTTTCTTGGAAAATTTTAACATGATAACTTGGTCTAATGAGAGTCTATTCAAATCATGCCATTCCTTTCATCTTCATTTATACAATATTGATAGTTTAAATGTTTTAATGAATATTTCATTTATTTATTTTTATGGCTCATAGAATGTGGCTAAGAGCCTAGAGAATCATTAATAATGGAAGGGACTCCCTTGCTTTTGCTGAGCTTCCTACGTCAACCTGGCAAAAGCATTATACAACATATGGGTCTCACCACAGGCATTTAAATTCAACCTACTCAGTTTTCTGACACAGCCAGAAGTAGTAGGGAGTTCCAAAATTCTAGAGACCTTGATGGAAAACATAGTCTCTCGAGATTACCAAAACACAAATCTTCATATTCATTGTAAACATGCCTAACCACTATCAATCACTGTTCAGCATCCTGAGAAAACTGCGTGTAGTAAATCATAAAGAATTTTCTTTCTTAAGTTCATAGAATCTGTGGAAGATCTCTGGCCCCCAATATTGGGGCCAAATGTCAATATGTTTGGTCCTTTCATTTGTAGAAACTAGCCTATCAGTAACTGTCCAGTCTGGGGTTTCATGAAAAACATGTGAGATTAACTTTCTGATTTTCATAATTATACTATGGTTATGTAATGGAAGAAAATAAAAGAAATCTACATATGAAAATGCGTATAAAAGAAGGATTTTTTTTGTATGAGTACATACTGTAATGCTTAGAGGTAAAGAGGTAGCATGTCTGCAATGTACTCTTGAACATTTTAGAAAAAAATATAAAAATATAAACACACACACATTCATGTACACATGTACATTGATATATGTATTTGTGTATTCATCCACTATTTTGAATTCTGGATGCTATAATTTGTACCCATCATGACCCATATAGACACACACTCACCAGCATCGTCTTACCATTCTTCCCACCTTTAGACAGCTTCCTTCCCAACCCTAGGGCCCTGACTTTACTTTTCTTAGAATATTTACTTTATTTATTTATTTATTTATTTATTTATTTATTTTAAGATTTTATTAATTTACTTGACAGAGAGAGAGACAGCGAGAGAGGGGACACAAGCATGGGACAGGGAGAGTGGGAGAGGGAGAAACAGGCTTCCCGGTGAGGAGGGAGCCTGATGCAGGGCTC
>JAPYYM010000902.1:0-14137 GCA_028534135.1 Potos flavus
TAAAAAAGAGAGAGACAGGGGCTCCTGGGTGGCTCAGTGGGTTAAAGCCTCTGCCTTCAGCTCAGGTCATGATCTCAGTGTCCTGGGATCGAGCCCCGCATCGGGCTCTCTGCTCAGCATGGAGCCTGCTTCCCCCACTCTCTCTGCTTGCCTCTTTGCCTACTTGTGATCTCTCTCTCTGTCAAATAAATAAATAAAATCTTTAAAAAAAAATAAAAATAAAAATAAAAAAAATAAAAAAGAGAGAGACAGGGAAGAAGAGGGGGAGGAATATAATGGCAATTTGACATAATTATGGCATCTCCCTTTTAAGCATCACAGACAGTATCTTGTCTAAATTCCTTTTCCAGGTACCACTGGTTCTCACTATGAGCTGGGCACTACCCAAAAGGCAAGATGGCTCCAGACTCTAGCACAGAATCATGTGTTTCCGATGTAGAAAAAGTGGAGTGAACCATTCAGAAATTCTGCATGTCCTTTAAAGGCCTGATACGATCATTCCACACCATTAGCAGAATTCAACTGTGTCTGTCACATAAAGCATTAGCCCATCCCCAAGAAAATCACCAACATCCCAAGGCTACTAAGGTCTCAGGGATTGCGCCAAAGTAAATAGAAACTTTCCAATAAGCTCCACCCAAACTTCCATCCACAGTCACTGTCAGGAACCACACTAAGAGTTTCAGTGGGAAATCCCAAAAAATCCCAAAAATCCCAAAAAAGATGGGATTTTGAGATGGCCTTTTATGGCTCACGGAGCACTCATTATACCCAAAGAGAAAGATTATGGCAAGGAAGGCAAACAATTGCTTGAAAAAAGGCATGAAATTGAGAATGTGAGGGTGTATCCATGAAACAACAAATAAATAGCCAAAGCAGGCCAAGGGCAGGGCACCACACAAGATTTTTCTTTCTCCTTTTTTTTTTTTTTTTGAAGATTTTATTTATTTATTTAGAGATTGAGAGCATGCGTGCATGCAAGGGAGGAGGGGCAGAGGGAGAGAGACAGAATCCCAAGCGGACTCCTTGCTGAGCTCAGAGTCCAACATGGGGCTTGATCTCCAGAACTGAGATCACGACCTGAGCCAAAATCAAGGGCCCAATGCTCAACCACAGGCAACACCCAGGTGCACCCACACAAGACTTTTCTCTCCAGCTCTGAGAGAAAACACATGAGGAATCAAGAAGCTAAGGGCTAAACGCAGGTTTGTACCTCTGAGAGATCCTGTCACCACAACACAGCATAAATGTCATGGAGACATCCTTTTAAGGCATTACCATGACCCGAAGTCTTATGGAATTCATAACCTCTTATACCTACATTTTGCCTCTAAAAGGGACTTTGCTGGAGTGGAGACAATGCCTTATCCTAAAAGAATGAGTGCATGGTGGGAATACTGAGCTTCAAGGCACAGCAGTGGAGGCAAAGGTTACTAGACAGGTAAGCCTATTAACATCTCTCAGGTGCCAACATATTCTACCTGCATTTGGCAAGCCCACTGAACATGGAGTCAAGAGATCTGAGTTCCAGACCCAGCTCTGCCATTTGTTTGCTGTGTGGCTTTGGACAGACATCTTAACTTCTGTGAATCTTGAATTCCTTGGCCACAAATTGCAGACAGAATGTCTGTCCTGTGTACCTCACAAGATTTCTGTAGATGCAGCAATGCACGAAATGCTCTGTCAACTATTAAGCATCAGTGAAAGATAATGTGTTATTGTATGATTCTAGGTTCACGTAATCCTCCCCTGTGTTCCGCCTCTTGTCCTTTGCAGGCTGACCACCTCTCCTTTCCATGAGACATTCTGAGTCAAGGATGGTCTCTCTCCACGGTGGTGTCTGCTCACTACCCCATCTATCTGAGTCAACCATGGAGAGGCCTCTGTGACTCTCATCTGGGGCCCCCCACCCAGAACACTTGAGTCCCATCCACCTTAGGCCACCACACATTCTAGGGGAAACACCTTGGTCATGTCTTACAGATTCTCCTCTTGCCCCAAATCACAGAGTCAACCAAACTATCGTAGGAAAAAAGTCCTGCTTGGCGAATTTGGGTTTTACCATTCCTTTGATAGTGGTTGATGCCATAGCTACTCCGTACTTTTGTTTATCCAGCCTATTAAGGTTCTGTTTTCCATAAGATATTTTTCTTGTATTCTACCCAGAACTGACTCGTTCAGAGCTCAGGACTGCTAAAGACAGCAGAGCAAAGCCAAAGACCTCCTAGTGTTTGCTCAAGGAAAACCCATATTAAGGAAGCACCTTACTACACCTAGGTGCTGAAAAAAGACGAAGTCAGGTCTCATCTATCCCCCACTCAGGTCCCCATGACCTAGTTTCTCTCTTTCACCCAAAGAGGAGATCATGCATTGTGAAATACCTTCATGGAAAAAACAGCCACAGGGCACCAGCATAATGGGATTGTGTCCAAAAATCATTATGTCATGAAAAGTTTCTTTCCCCAAGTATACACAGGCTGTTTTCCAGCATCTATCCCAAATCACTTTTTATAGGGAGATGGGGCTGAGGAGGCGGTTTATAGCCAGAGAGATGCACAATCGCACAATCCCCCAATTCATTCCTCTTGGCTCTGCATTCATTCACATTATAAAGGGTTCGCCCCCAGCCCTGAGACACTAGGCTCTCCTCCTGACTGTCTCTCACCGTCATCCCTCCTTGCATATTTAGAAGGACCCTTGAAAAGAGATTTGCTGAGTTGGCAACTGCATTTGTCATATTTCACAAAGCCTTGACTAGCGCGAGCTCTCTAAAGTTGGGAATGGAAACTGTTATCTCTGTACAGGTCATGGGCACCCCCAGGAAAGGGTCATTCGACTGGGAGAGGATGGTGCAATGTAACATAATGAACACTAGTCTGGGAGTTCTGGCTCCAGCACTGTCAAGGAACAACACCTCACTTACAGGATCTGTATGGTTACTGAGTCTCCGAAAAGACTGGGTCTTGCCACGGTCAGCATGACTGGGCTGAACAGAGTAGAGTTGAGCATGATGGAACCTAAACCATTTTTTCAGGAGCCAGCATTTCATTACTATTCATAGAGGAGGGATAAGGAATGTGACTGAAGGAAGGATAGGTGGGGCTGGAGGGAGAGGCAGGTGCAGAGGATGGGAGATAGTAATTTTCTGCAGATGATTTGGGAGATAACTGGTCTACCCAGTTTAGAGGCCAGTTCAAATGGCCTGAAGTTAACTAATGAGAAAATCAAGGCAAGGGGTGGAATCTCAAGAATGAGGACACTACCTAGTCACTAACAGGGAGGATCATCGGTAGCAATGGGTTCTGAGAGGGCTGTGTGGGTACAGGGTAGCCTGAGTACAGGGAACAAAGCCAAGTGACTGTAAGAGCCAAAGAGTTGTCGCTTTACTCCCTCACCCACACAAAGATCGCCAGGTTCCAACACAGGCTTTTTTATTTGATGATAGGTTAATTTTTATAAAAATGTCCTGAAGAAATGTATAAATATGAAATTGATATAGCTAGATTTTGGACTGCTTTAAGAAGCAATGATCTGATTGTTGAGTATTTTGCCTGTGCAGATTATAGCTTTAATTACTTTCTAAGCTATGGCCAAATCCTTCTGGGGATCATGTCTATAGCAATGGGGAATTCCCAAAATTAACTCAATCCAGCCTCTACACATTAATATTAATGCCATGTTGATATAATAGAGATAGTGTTAGTAAGTTTGCTGGTTTCGACACTCCAGCAAGGGTAGGGGAAGTCCCAGGCATAGAACAAAGTTCAGTTGCTTTACTTCCCACTCTCATATTGTTCTTCAAATAGTCCTTGGCATCTATACCAAGAGAACTAGGGCTTGCTCCCAGTGGGGGACCCTCAGAGAAACCTTCATCAGAAGGGAAGGATCAGTCATTAAGAAACAAAACAGAGGATCATAAGGAAAGGAGGGAAAAATAAAACAAGACAAAATTAGAGAGCGAGACAAACCATAAGACTCTTAACTATAGGAAACAAACTGAGGGTTGCTGGAAGGGAGAGGAGTGAGGGAATGGGGTAACTGGGGGATGGGCATTAAGGAGGGCACGTGATGTAATAAGCAGTGGGTGTGATACGCAACTGATGAATCACTGAACTCTACCTCTGAAACTAATAATACACCATATGTTAATTAATTGAATTTAAATAAAACTTTTAAAAATTAAAAAAAAATAAGAGGGCTGGATGGGACGCCTGGGTGGCTCAGTCGGTTAAGCGGCTGCCTTCGGCTCGGGTCATGATCCCAGGGTCCTGGGATCAAGTCCCGCATCGGGCTCCTTGCTCAGCGGGGAGCCTGCTTCTCCCTCTGCCTGTCACTCCCCCTGCTTGTGCTGGCTTTCTCTCTCTCTGACAAATAAAAAAATAAAAATAAAAAAATAAGAGGGCTGGAGATCACGCAATGCTAGAACCAGGGGACAACTGAGTCAAAGAATGGTCAGTTCTGTTCCAAAAATACCACCAACATTTTGGTATGTATTTCCCACCAACAAGGACGGTTTCCTACATAGTAACAATGTGAGTAAAAATCAGAAAATTAATTCATTTACATTACCATCATCAAATCCCCACACCCATTCAAGTTTTGCCAGTTGTCCCAATAATGTCCAGGATAGCACACTGCTTTAGTTGTCACGTCGTTTGATTCCTCTTTAACCTTGAACATTTTCCTCAGCTGCCCTTGACCTTTGCGGCCAAGGCATCTTTGAAGATCGTATGACTTTATTTGGTAGAATGCCCCTCCATTGGATTTGTCTAATATTACCTCATGACGAGATTGAGGTGATGCATTTTTGGCACAAGTGACACAGAAGCGATGTGGAGTCCTTGCATTCTACTAGAAGGTTCGTGACTACAGTGCACCTTATTACAGCTGACGCTCACTCTGAATACTTGGTGAAGGTGGCGTCTGCCAAGTTTCTCCACTATGAAGTTGCTCCTTTTCTCTTTGTAGGTATGAGACTATTTGAGGCTACAAAAATACCCTAATCCTCATCAAACTTTCACCCACTAGTTCTAACATTCACTGATGTTTCTTGGCTGAATTAATTGCTATGATGGTTGCCAAATGGCGATATTCTAATTTCATCACTCCTTCTAAGTGTATTAGTTGGCATCCCACTGTAAGGAAAAGCTTTCTCTTCCCTTCATTGATTTATTCATTTAAATATTTACGCACTACCTACTCATGGATTCTACTTTATTAGGGGAGTTATAATCGATTACTAACATCATTCATTTTCATGTTCAAATTATGCCCGTTTTGGTCTTGGGGAGCCCCTGCGGGCAGGCTTTTATGTCTTCTCTGTCTTCATCTCTCTTGGAGCACATCCTTATTTTCTAGCACAGCAAACTATTCCAGGATCATTATGTCCTTTCTCTGCCACACTCATGAAATCTGTCATTTCCCCAGAAAGCCTGGCTCATTTTAGTGGAGAAAGGAATTTAGAAAGTAAGATCTGAGCTCTAAGTTTGCTTACTGCTATTGGGCTCTCACTGTTCTCAGGACCTCTCAGTGGTGAGGATACACACACACACACACACACACACACACACACACACACGTTTAATCTATTTAATCTATGTGATAGAAAGCAGATCAATGGTTGCATAAGGGTGGTCAACAAGGGTGGGAAAGAGGAATTTTAAAGGGGCACAAGGAAACTTCTAAGGTGATGGATATATTCATATGCCAAATTTCAGGAAAATGTACATTTTAAATATATACGCTTAATTATATAACAATGAACCTGTTAAAGTTTTTATATCCCTCGATTCCCCACATGAGGAAAGCAGTATTCAGTGGATGTCTAACACTCTGGCTTCTGAAGTATTACTTAAAGAATAGTAATGATGGATGCCTGGGTGGCTCAGCCAGTTAAGCATCTGCCTCCGGCTCAGGTCATGATCCGAGGGTCCTGGGATCGAGCCCCGCACCAGGCTCCCCTCTCTCTGCCCCTCCACCCCCACTCACACATGTGTGCTCTCTTTCTCAAATGAATAAAATCTTTAAAAAAAAAAGAACAGTAATGAGTAGAACTTTAAAATCAAGAAATTCCTCCTAGTTTCAATAAATATAAAATAAGGAAGATTTTTAAAACTCTCTAACCATTTTTGCAAATTAAGATATAGAATGTGAGTTTTGTCTCTTTGGACTTTTTTATAGTGTTTAATAAATGGGGATGTAGTCTGAATACAAATTTTTATTCTAAATATAAGTGACTTATCTAAAACAACGACAATGAATAAAATCAGTAATAACCACTTGCATGCATCAAAAACATTTAGCAATTTCTTTTGTAGATTTTTGACAAAAGCAAGTACTTCAACATATACTATTAAAAAATCTTATATGCCCTTTGATCCAGTAATTCCACATCGAGTAATTTATCCTAGGAAAGAAATTAGACACACACTCAAAGATATATGGTAAGTATATTCACTACAATGTTATTTATGATATGAAGAATTATAATCAATTTAAATGCTTGATAAACTACGGCATCACAATACAGTAAAACTCAAAATGGACGTTAGACTATTATAAAATATTTAATGGCGTGGAGAAATGTCTGTTAGATATTTTAAGTAAAAAAAAACAATGTGAATATAATCCCATTTCTCTGGAGGGGGAAATAAACTAACATATTTGCATATGCACGTGTGTGTGTTTAATATACATATGCATATTCTCTATAGGTAAAGATACCAAAATGTTGATGGCTGTTAGTTCTGAACGGGAGGGTTGTGAATATTTTCCTTGGTGGGCTTTCTATATTTTCCACCTTTTATCTCACGGCATATATGTACTTATGCACATATGTGTATGAGCTCATCCTCCCTTATCTATAATCAGAAATCCAAAAAAGCTTTCGAGATGAAAGTTTTTAGTAAAGTGAGCACAAACTCATTTAACAACAAAACCTGGCCTGAATGGACATGAGACTTTACATAGTTTTAAGTCTTCATCTTTACCTAGTCTCTATCTATCCCATTTAGTGTGCACATCTTCTATTTCCCTGCAGAAAGGATACTGCCCCCAACAAAGTCCCAGAGGTGCTACATAATATTCATCTATGTATCATTCTAATAGTCAAAAGCGTCTGAACTCCAAAGCATCTGTCCCCCAGGATTTCTGATAAGGTATTATAGACAATATTTTGGGATTAGGGGAGATAGGAAGGAAGGAGGGAAGGGGGGATAGAGATAAGAAGGGAAATCTTTATTATCTGGGTGGAATAAAGAAGTCTCGGAAGGAGTGTCGGGGACAAATTACATGCAATAAGAGGTTAAAATGTAACTTTCGCTGTTGTTTCTGCCAAAGTTCTTCCACCAGAACCCACAAGTTGGGCTGGTTACTTGTTGCAGGGAGGGAGAACATGCACTGTGAGGGAACCCTGGGCTGTCTCAGTAACAGGGTGTTACGACTCGTTGTAGATTTAGGCTTGTATTTTGTGATTTGGGGAGGGCTTAAGGGAGGAGGGGTTCACTCTCGAGCCGTGCTTTCAGAAAGCGGGTGCAATTCTATGACCATGTATTTATTGGAGGGGAGACTAGAAAGAGGCTAGAGCTGTAATTGGCAAAGAAGCAGTCATTTCCTTCAGCCAAGAGAGGCTGGGTTTGGCATTTGCCTGAAGTGCAGTGACTTGCTTGGTCTGGGCTTAGATGCGGTTATGAAGACCTTGCTCTGTCTCGTTTTATCGTGGGGTCAGGGCCCCCTGAGGTTGGTCTTTCTGTCCAGCAGGAGAATAACACGGCCCAGGCTCGAGGGCCAGGCCGGCTCCTGATGTCAGGGGCTATGCAGCATCGGACAGACCTTGATAAGCATCACTCAGATACCAGTTCAGGAACCCTCAGCCCATCACCCACGTGAGGCTTGAAGATGGATCGATAGGAAGAGACTGGAGCCAGGAGTTCATTAGAGAGAATACTGCTGGCAGACGCAGGAGGTGCTTCCCCTCACCCTCAGCCACAAACCACTAAAATGTGCAAAGGTGAGAACCCCAGGAATCTCTACAAGTGAGAGGCTGGACGATCCTGGCTGTGGGGATGGGGGAGAAGGTAGACTGGGAGAGAGCCCTGTGCAACCCCAAGGAATGGAAACAGCCTTGAGCCAAGAGTACCACCTTCAGGGCAAAGGGACCCTGAAAGATGCTGTCTGCTGAGGAGAGGGCCACTGGGAGGCAGGGGAGGAGAGGAGCCAAAAGACACGGGGGGGTTAACATCACCCAGGAGCCCAGCACAGAGACCTCAAGGAAACCACAAGGACCGCCCCACAGAGAGCCAGAATGGGGACAGCTGCCATCCCAGGGGCCACCCAAACCAGATTACATCCTGCTTCCCCTCCTCTACCTCCAGAGAAGTCAAAAGCAGACTTCTGAGTGAGAAGACAGAGGGGAAGGGAAAAGAAGCAAAATAGCGAGGAAACCACCTGTGCCGTCCTCTCTCACCCATTTCCCAGCCTGAGACAGGCCCACACGGGGCCAGGGGACAAGCTCTGGATCAGGCCAGAGACTGACGCTTGAATAATTCAAGGGACTAGACTCTGTCATACCTCCCAATCAAGATATTTTAGTAGTTGAGAAGGACTGGGAAAGCTACAGGATCTAACAATGACATCAGTAAGGAGAGGAGAAAGAGGTTCAGATGGAAGCAAGGGCATGAAAGAGTAAGGTTGCTTTCTGCGTGCACCCAACACGTGTGGTTTGTTCAGTAAGTCGTTGTATATACACAGTGACATGCTGGTGCATTTTTTTAGATTAATGACTTGGGCAGGCAATCTTGGGTTTACAGAGAAAAAAATGAGCAGAACATGCAGAAAATTCCCATACACTCTCTCCCTCCCCGTCCCCCACCCAATCACCCACAGGTCCGCCATTGTTAACACCTTGCATTTGTGTGATGAGGCTGCAATGGTGTATACACCGTCACTTCTGTATCACACAGAAGAGTTTCACTGCCCTAAAATCCCCTGTACTCTACCTCTTCACCCCTCCCTACTTCTCCCCAACTCTCACAACCACTGATGTTTATATTTTCCCAAAGTTTTGTGTCTTCCAAAATGTTGCATAATTGGAATCACACAATAGGCCATCTTTTCAGACTGAAGTAGTGTTCAGAAAGACTACTTGATCAGCAAAGCTTTGCTATGCTTTAAATGCATAGCAATATGCATTTAAGTTCCTCACTGCCTTCTCCTGGATTGATAGCTCATCTCTTTGTATCACTGAATAACATGCCATTGTATGGATTCCAACCTCTCTATTCCACGGTTTGTTTAGCTGTTTACCTATTGAAAGATATCTTGGCCGATTCTGAGTTTCAGCAGTTATGAATAAAGCTGCCATAAACATTTGTGTGCAGGCTTTTGTATGGGCCTAAGTTTTCAACCCACTTGGGTAAATAATTAGAAGCCCCCCATTGTGGGGTCAGAGGGTAAGACTTTGGCGTGCTTGCAAGAAACTGTCAAGTTGTCTTCCAAACTGGTTGGGCCATTTTGCATTCCCACCAGCAGTAAATGAGAGTTCCTTTTGCTCCACACCCTCATTTGGTCTTTCCAGTGTTTTCGATTTTAGCCATTCCCATAGGTGTATTGCTAGTAGATTTTTTTTTTTATTTTAGCCATTCTCATTGTCTCGCTAGTAAATTTTTAAACCAGCTCTCCAGCAAAGGGAAAATTCTGAGTGTTTGCCAATTTTCCCAGTGGAAATACTCCCACTGTGGCCAATGTAAGCAACCAAAGCGATGTCACCGAGCACAGAATCAGGTTGAGGTGTGCAGGAGTTGGTTCCAGAAAACCACTGCCTGTACCGAAGCCTGATCCAGAGAATGGGCTTAGCCATTCTCAACAAATCTTTCTGTCATCTTCTTAGTCTGGATAGCCACTACTTGACCTGGAAGAGTTGATGTCCTGGTGCTCAGAGTAGGGGAAATCACATAAGCAGCTTCCTTACATGATGCAGAATGCAGGCTTAGCAAGGCTAACTTCTTTCTTAATGACAAAGATGCTAAAGGTAGCAAGTGGGCATTGGGCAATCACTAAGTTATTACTATTAATGCTGGGTGCTAACTCAAGCCTTCTAAGCTCCATAAAATTGTGCCCCAGTCCCCTAAAAAGGTTTATGCCACCAAGCCCTTGCCACCATATACCTTCTCATTCTGTTGTTCACCTTCCTTTTAAAGAGAGCTATTTGGGGGAACCTCCTCCTTTTCTTTTCTCCCTCACCTTTCCTTGTTTGTCCTGCCCGAGTTGGAGAATTTAGCTGGTGACAGTATAATTTAGATACATACTCATCTAGAAGGCAGGAGAAGATCCCCATCCCCTTGCCCAGCCTCTTATTCTGACCCCACTCCTCTCCGCTCCCCCATAACCATTCTGGGATCATCATCTTTATCTCCATGGCCAATGAGGTTTCCACGGCTTCTAGAAAGACATCTGATAGAGGTGCTAAGCTTTCTGATATAAGAAGACAATTGTATGTACACAGGATTATTTTTTAAATCCTCCATGAGGATTCAATTATGTAACTGATTCCTTTCTTCCTAGCATATTCCTTCTTAGTCATCAATAATTGGAGTTGGTAATGATCATTTGATGATTTAGTGTTCGGCAATTATTTGATTAAAGCTAAATTTAGCCTTGATGGGTGAGATTATGCTTTGAAGTGTGACCAAGGCCCTGTAAGAATGAAACAGGTGCAGCCAGGAAATCAAAGCAGGAGTGTGGGGGCAGGACTCGGGCTGCAGTCATCCTAGTCCACGTGCAGAGAGGGAAACTGGAGTGCAATTAACAGACAGGATTAGGAGTGGCGATTATCCCAGAGAAGTGAAGTAATTTGTCTAAAAGGAAAATGGCCCCCACAGCCCTCTGGTTCCCAGCCAGTGGCTTGCTCCGTGTTGGCACCCTCTGGCCCTTCCAAGCGCCCAGTGCTGAGCCCAGGTCTGACCTTGGGAGGATTGTGCAACGCCCTGAGATTAATTTCCTCAACTGTTACCTGAGACCGCAAGCCTTTCATGATGGACAGGTGGTCTGGCTCGGAGGGTGCAGCCATGGCTGGAAGCAGGCAACAGGGAATTTAAGACCGGTTTTGTCACCATTGGTGCTATGCGACCTTGACTGAGCAAAGCACTTAATTTAAACCTGTTTCTCTCTCTCAACTAAATAAGGACAATGATGATGATGGGCTTAGTAAGTTACAAGATGTCCACTGTTACTCCCAGCCCATAAATGATCTGTTGAGCCTGATCTGAACCCCAATTCCTTGGGCTAAAAGACTCCACAGTCCTTCCCATGGTTTCTGTGAATTCCTGTGCCTTCCTTTTCAAGAATCTTCTGCCTCCAGGTCCCTTGTTGGTGCACCACACCAACCTAGATATGAGTCCAACCCCTGACTGCCACGAAAAACACGCTTCCCTGCAAGCACCTCGTGGAGTCGGAGAAACTCACCATGGAGGAGACAGCCACAGAGTGGGGTCCCTCCATGCACTGTTTCCAGCAGCCCCCCAGCATGAGGCACAAGCCCTCCCCATGTTTGTACAGCACATTCTGCCTGCACCCAAGCGCCCCTAAATTTCAGCTTCTATTCCAAAGCACAGACCAAAGTATTTCCCCAACAAACCAGCTTTCTCTTTCTAAGGGAAATGCTGGTAAGCAAACTTCTCCCCACGTGGCTACAGTTATAATAACTGTAGCAGATGCACTCTTCATTGGGCATTTTACAGGCCATTTCACGTGATTTTACAGATGGGGAAACTGAGGCTCAAGATGGTCCATGAC
Organism: Potos flavus; assembly: GCA_028534135.1. NCBI lineage: Eukaryota > Metazoa > Chordata > Mammalia > Carnivora > Procyonidae > Potos > Potos flavus. The sequence goes on from JAPYYM010000902.1 coordinate 11,791, forward strand.
CACCAACGTCACACACCTGGGAAAACGTGGGGCCTGAATTCAATGCCAGGCTGACTCCAAAGCCCATGTTTTTCCTTCCATCGCCTGCCCTAGGTTTCAGATGCCAAAGATCCCCGGGGGACACACTAGGATGGACACCTGCTCCCAGGAAGATGCTGGCATGCCCACCTGCTCTGTGCCAGGAGGGCAGGGAACCCTACTTCTACATCACCTCCTCCCCCATGGAAAGCCTTGTTCTCTGACCACCAAGGAAACAGCAACAATCTTCGAAAGAAGGAACAGAGGAGGAATCGAGCAGCTTAACAGAGAACGCAGCTTGGGCGGGAGATGTTCTCTCTGGCTGTTCTCCTTCCTGTACTTGCTCTTCCACCTCCCGGATGAACCCCTGCACTCCCTCCTCCCTCAACCCCACCGATTCCCAACCCCAAGGATGCCCATGCCTTGACAGCGAGGAGGACCCCAGGGCATGTGACCCGGGAAGGAAGCAGGAGGCAGATGGTGGGGGGCGGGAGGGGGGGGGCACGGCAGTCCGGGCAAGCACGAGAGGAAGAAGGTATAAAGTCAAGTCCAAGTCGGGCTCTGGAGATACAATCCAGGCCCTGACAAGGGCAGAAGTTAGTGATGCAAGAGGAACAGACCACCATAAGTACATACTACATGTAAAACCTTCATAAAGATTAACAATTAATTCTCAGGTAACAAGGATAACGAGAAGTGGGACTATACCTGAGCAAAATATGCCTCTGAAATCGGTCTGGCTTCGGAATGCAACATGCCTCTTGTGGGACTTTCACTCTCTGACCAAGCTTGGCTCCGGCTGGCAATAAAAATGTAGTCGTGACCTCCTGAGCACACTCCCCACCAGCTGACAATGGCGGGAGGTGGCAGAGAAATGTGCTGGGTGGTCTGGGCAAATCAGTCTTGGATTAAAGATTGGCTATGGATAATATACAAAATAAATACCAGCAAAAAGTCAACAGTTGACCATACTACCTAAAAGAGGGGGTGGGGGGATAGGGGGGCAGGGCCGAGGGCGGAGGCTGCCTCACTGTTCCAAAGTGAAGGGTATTTTTAGATCGCCAAGTGAATGAAAGGCACAGTTATCCTGACCTTGCATTTATACGGCATTTTACAATGTAGCCAACGGCTTCATGGGCATCGTTTTATTTAGAGAACTAGGTCGTCCAGACTCTAGGGTTAAGCTGCCTCATTGAAACAGCGGCCCCACCGCACGCTGCTAAGTGACTTTCATGAAAATGGTTTTCTTCCCTATGTCTCGGGTTTCCCGTTCGTACAATGGAGGTACTAAGCGGTCCTCCTCTCACTGGGTTGTTCTGAGGGCTCAGAGATACCCATTCATCACTCAGCAGATCGTTCTGAGCGTCTCCTCTATGCCAAACGCTGTTCTAAGCACAGTGAACGAATTACGGCAAAAGCCTTCTCTCTCTGAAATGTTCTCTCCAGTGGTGGGGAGACAGAAAGTTGACATAATGACTATGCAATATTGTACATGAGGGGTGAGCGGACCCCAGAACCTCAAACCTCCCAAGCACTCCGTCCGCAGCAACCCTGGGCCAGAGACAGGCTTCTAGCTTACATTTTTCAGGTGTGCCACCTGAGGCTCAGAGAGGTTGATGACCTGCCCAGGGCCACACAGCTAACAAAGGCCAAGCCAGGACTCAGAGTCTGCCTTCTGACTCCTTTTCCAGTGCTCTCTCCCTGCCTCTTCTGGGGCCCTGTGAGGAGCCAAGAAGACCAGGAGTGGTGAGGCTTGGAGGGGACTCATCCACAGAGAAGCTGCTGTCCCCGTAGCTCTGATCCCTCCCTCCTTGCCCACCGAGCCTCCAGAACTTGCCTAGCCAGACTCTCCAGGGACCGGGGCCACTGACAGCAGGAGCTGGCTGAGGCTGCATGCCTGATAGGAAGCCTGCTCCTGATGGAGGCTCCTGGAGCAGGGTTCCCACGATGCGGAGGCTGTCAGGGTGCCAAGGGGAGAAACACCAGCTTGCTTTATTGCCCTTCCACTGCGTGGAGTCCTCCAGCCCCACGGTTAGAAGACAATGAACAGAGGACAGCAAAGAGGCAGCGGGGTCGGGCAGCCCCCCCACCCACCCTCCAGGGGCCGCCTTCTCTGGGGCCTGGGCAGTCACAGGAAACGACGTCTGTCTCCTGCAATCTCCTGGGGTCATGGGCAAGGCTCCAACGGCCAGCCCTGCCCTGCAGCCTGCGTGCACACACTTCAGGAAGGACCCAACCAGACCAGGGTTCCAGCAGGCTTCCGAGCGGGAGGCGGGGACATCTGTTGCCGGCCAGGCCACAGCTGTGTGGGGCTGTGCCTCATTCGGGG
>JAPYYM010000903.1:0-14137 GCA_028534135.1 Potos flavus
TCCTTTGTCCTTCTGTCATCGAGCTGCGAGAGCCCTTTATACCCTCCAGACACGCAGCCTTTAGCGGATCTATGAACTGCAAATATGTCCCCCCATTCTCGGTCTGTCTTTCTGCTTCCTTCCTCAGGTTCGATGCCCAAACATCCCGCTCCCAGTAATGCCCGCTGGACACAGCGCCATTCTGAGGCCACAGGCTGGCGGGCAGCCGGCATGCAGCTGGGCCCACGCTCTGTCTCGGCCACCCGCAGCCCAGGGGCCCCGACTCGGTGGGGGTCCCCTTTCTCCGTGGTGCCGTCCCTGCCCTCGTTCACGTCCCCCGGGCTTTGCTCCCAGCACCACCCTTGGGCGGCGCGGGTGTCGTTATCCCTGCCCATCTCCCTCCCCGCTGTCCCAGATCCCCTCGACCCCTCCAGCTCCCTTGGGACGAGCATGCGACTCTTGATCTCAGGGTGGTGAGTTCAAGCTCCACGCTGGGGGGTAGGGATGACTTGAAACTAAAATCCTTAAAAAGGAAATGAGGCCACGAGGGTGGGGGGGCCCTAAGCCGACGTGACGTGTGTCCTTGCGGAGGAGGCGCCCAGGACAGGGGCACACACGGAGGGAGGACCCCGTGAGGACACGGGGAGGAGACGGCCGAGCAGAGGCCCCAGAAGGAAGCAGACCTGCAAACGCAGGGACAGGAAGCGGGTTACTGGGTGCCGGGGGCTGGGGACGGGCCTGCTTTTTCAGGAGGAATAAAATGGACGGCGGTTGACAGTTGCACCGGCCTGTGAATATACCAAAACTAAAAAACTCGAGGGGCGCCTAGGGGGCTCAGTTGGTTAAGCGGCTGCCTTTGGCTCAGGTCGTGACCCCAGGGTCCTGGGTTCGAGTCCCGCATCGGGCTCCCTGCTCGGCGAAGAACCTGCTTTTCCCTCTCCCACTCCCCCTGCTTGTGTTCCCTCTCTCGCTGTGTCTCTCTCTCTGTCAAATAAATAAATATTTAAAAATAAAATAAAATAAAATAGAAAGAAAGAAAGTTCTGGAGACGGGTGGTGCGGGAGGCTGGACGGCGGTGGGTGTGCTTGATGTCCCCGGTTGTGCACTTGGAGACGGTTCGAGGGGCACGTTTCGTGTCGTGTGTCTCGGACCACAGTTAAAGACAATGAGAACAGCAGCAATGAGGTGACCTCCTCATCCCAGTTTGCCCAGAACTTTCCTGGTTTCAGGGCTGGAAGTTCCCCGGCCTGGCAGACCGGGCCAGTCGGTCACCCCGATCGAGGGCCAGGACCTCGAGAGGTCAGACTACCCTGTGACCCATCTGCCCAGGGCTCAGAGAGGGAAATCACGCGGCCCAAATCGCTCGGCAGAACCGAGACGTGAAGATCTGTCAGACGCCGGCCGCACGGCCCTTTCCAGCACAGACAGTGGGGCCAGGCCGCGCCCTCCATCTGGCCTCTGCCTTCCCGACCGCACCCCGGGAAGGGTTTTCTCTTCCCTCGGAAACCAGCACGGCCCCGGCTGGGCGGCTCTGGGCAGGGTGCTGACATCCGTCCCGCCAGCCCCAGGCCTCTCCCGCAGCACCTGCCTCCCCCGGACAGACCCTCGGCCAGACCCGCCGCTCCCCCCCCCGTGCCCACCAGGCACCCCTCAGGAGCCGCTCTCGGTCGGCGCCCGGGGGTCTCCCTCCCGGGGCCCAGGACAGGACACCCTGAGCCGGGGCAGCCCGGAGCGGGCGTGGGCAGCTCTGAATCCGGCTGCCTCGGCCACCTGCTGGCGAGATGTCCCCAGGCATGTGACGTGCCGCCTCCACGCCTCACTGCCGTCCCCTGTGAGCTCGGGGGGGTCTCACGTTGCCATGCGGAGGAGCCCCAGCCCTGCCCGCCCTCAAGCCACCCCGTGAGCTTGGGGACGGTACTGACCCCGGCTGGACGCCCGCCCGGCACTCAGGAGGGCGCTCCACTCTCTCCGCCACTCCCTCCAACAGGCACAGTGCATCCCTCTCTTGCAGAAGGGGAAACTGAGGCCAGGGCGGCGGACTTTCTGCCTGTGGTCACGCACAAAACAAGGAGATGGGGTTCCAGGCCAGGTTGGAGCGCCGGGGCCCCGGGCAGGGTCCAACGCCCTGGGCCTGGGGCCCGCGGCAGAACCCCATCACCTCTGGGTGCCCCCTTCCCCGGGAGGAGCCCCCCCGTCCTCTGGTTTCCCAGGATCCCCGTGGAGTCCCTGGAGGGCCCCTCCTAAAGCCGTTCCTTCTCCTGCCCCCCCCAGGGCTGCAGCTCCCGGCTCCCCGCCCCCCCGTTCTATCCTAGTGCACCCCCCATGCCCCGAGTGTGCCACTCCCGTCAGCTGGCACCCCCACTCGGCCACCGTCCCAACGGGGCCAGAGCGGTCACCCTGGAGCTCTCTCCCCCCGGGCGCCCCATCCTTCCAGCCGCCAGGCCCCGGGGCAGGTGTCCTCAGGGCTGCCGGGGCCTGCGGTAGGAGCGAGCCGATGGGGACAGATGACCACATGCCCTCTGCCGCCTCCCAGGTCCCCCCCAGATCTGCCAGCGCCTCCTGGGCAGACCCAGGAGGCCCAAGAAATGGCCTCATCACCTCCCTGTCGCCTTTAGGCCTCTCTGGCGTTGGAAATTGTCAGGAACAGCTGCGTCACGGGGGAGGGGAGGGGGGCAGAGGTGAAGCAGCTGACTCGGGGGAAGTCCCGCCTCCATACAAACCCTGGGCGGGGCCACCAGAGGGTACGGGTGGCGGGCAGGTGGGCTGGGGAGGAAGTCCTGACCTCAATTCCAGTTCACTCCCCGTTCGCTCCGCGAGGGGAACCAGCGCCGTGGCCAGCTCGCCCTAAGACACCTGCGTTCTGGGGTCTCCCGGCCCGGGGCAGGGGGTCCCTGGCTCTGTCTTGTCTAGGACAAGGGGAATTGAGGAGAAAGGCTGCCCCCTTTCCTCTTCCTCCTCCTCGCTGCCCTCTTCCCCGTGGGGACAGGCCCCCACACCGCCCGGGACGGCGGAGTGCCACGGAGACCGTGTCTCAGATGTCCCTTCCGTGGGGTCACTTGGCCCTGCCCTGAGGCTCCCTTTGCAGGCGGCTGAGTGGGGCCGGCTCTCCAGGGGCTGCCCCGGTTACCCACAGCGGCACTCAGTGTGGTCGGGACCGTGCAAGCCCCTGCCCAGGGGGTCCCTAAAACCATCCGCCCCGCGTGGGCCCTGGGACCCCCTCCTCTGCCTCGCCGGGGTCCCAGCCCCTCGACCCTCTTCTCTGCTGGCCGCCAGCCTGGCCAAGCGGCATTTTGCCCTCGTGGGGAACTTTCAGGCAGGGCTGCCCGCCGCCCACCGCGCCTCATCCTGCCGGTGCGAGCCCGCTGGGCCCGATTCTGCCGGGGTGGCAAGGCGGGGGCTTGGTCGGGGGCCAGCAGATCGCCTTCACGGGGCCTCCTTAGGACACCTGTCACTGGGTCCGCTGTCCGACCTCGTCTTTGCCCATGACCTCTGTGAACACCTGCTATGAAATAAGGTCCCGTCCCCAGGTCCCGGGGTTTAGGAGCTGCTGCTCTTTCTGGGGAACACACTTTGACCCCCAGGAGCCACCCTCTATCTCCCCCCACCCCTCGTTATCCTTCTGATTGCACCCGGGGTCCCTCCGTGGCTGACCGGGATCTAACAGAACATTCTATTCTCTCCTCCCACGGCGCTCCCGACACCATGTGCGGGGCTGCCTGGGGTCAGGGCTGACCCCACAGGCTCGGGTCTCCGCCCCACACGCCTGCACCCATCCCAAGTCCAAGCCTCCTGCGCTTCCGACTGACTGGCTTTCAAAGTGGGGCTCCCAGCAGCCCTCCTCGGGGTCAAGAATTTGATAGAGCAGCTCCCGGGGTATCTAATTCCTCGGTTACCCACTGATTATAAAGATCTCACTCAGGAACAGCCAGGCTGAAGAGGTGGGCAGGGCAAGGTGTGGGGCGGGGGTTAGCAAACTTACCCATTGTTCAGCAGCATGAAGCACGCTCACACCCCGACCCTCCGGCTCCAGAACCTTCCATCTCCCCACACGGAGACTCTGTCCCCACGAAGTACGGACTCCCCACCCCCCGCCCCAGCCCCACTCCCACCCTCTCCTCTCTGTCTGCATGGAGGGGACTCCTCCGGGGACCTCCTGGGAGTGGGGTCCTGCGGGATGGGTCCTTCTGGGTCTGGCTGCTTTCGCTGAGCCCAGTGTCCTCGGGGTCCCTCCGTGTCGTGACGGGGGTCAGGGTCCCTCCCTTCCTGAGGCTGGACACTACCTTCCAGGGTGTGGATGGACCGCATCTTCTTTACCGTCCATCTGTCCGTGGACACTGTGGTCATGTCCACCTTTTGGCTACTGTGCCCAGCGCTGTTTGAAGCACTTTACGTCTCCCGACCCGTTTCGTTTTCCAAACCAAGCCCTGCAGCTGATTCTGTTCTGCCCGTTTCACAGAGGGGGACACTGGCCACGGACAGGTGAAATGACCTGCGCGCAGCTGCAGAGCGCCAAGCGAGAGCTGCATTCGAGAGCCAAGCAGCGAGGCTCTCATCACGACTGTGATGCCCGTGCCCTCGCGCCCTCTGCAGCCGCTGTTGGGGGAAGCACGCCGGGACAGCCCAAGCCGCCCTGGGGACACCCGCGGCGGTGGCCGCGCCCAGCTCCGACTCAGCTTCCATCAGCTTCCATGCCTACGAGAACGCCGTGACCACAGAGCCTCCCCGGCTCCCCCGGATCCTCGCGGTGTCGGCGGTGGGGAAGGAGGAATCACCACCATTTCACGGCTGGGCGCCTTTTCAGGAGGGGGTAACTTGCCTGGCATCGCTCGGCCATCAGAGAGCTGCACGCACACGGCAGCCAAAACCTGAGCCAACCTGTGGGCAGGCCTGGCCGGACTCCTGCCCGTTGCAGGAATGCCGTCCAAGCCTCCCACAGTCCAGCCCTCCAACCCACCCCAAAACAGGCACAGTGACGCCCCCACTCCGCCCAAGGCCCCACCAGACGGCGGGGGGCCCTCTCTGTGCACTTGCGCAGGGGTCCACTCTCCTCCGGGCAGAAGGAAGAGGGCGCCCAGCACCACCACGCGTCCCGATCACAGCCCTTAAAGGAGAGCGGACGAAGGCTCAGCAAGCAGACACCTTGGCCTCGAAGGGCAGGAGCAGAAGGTGATTTGTTCAGTCAACCCACAAGGGCCGGTCTCCCCCTCCTCAGCGTATCCGGCAGCTACTGCCGTGTGACCCGGGACCGCCGACGGCGGCTGGAAATAGCACACGTTCTGTCCCGTTTTCATGGGTCGGGAGTCCGGGCGTGGCTCACCCGGGTCCTCTGCTCGGCGGGTCCCGGGAGGCTGCGATCCAGGGTCCAGCCTGGGCTGAGTTTTATCCGACGGCTCCACTGGGGAAGGGGCTGCTCCTGGCACCACTCGGGGGGGGGGGGTGGGCTTTATTCCTGGCTGCTCCCTCCCCCAGCGCTGGCAAGCCGGAAGCCAGTCTCACGTAGCCTAACGAGGGAAGTGACCTTCGTCGCCTCTGCTGTATTCTGTTGGTTAGAACCCACCACCGGGCCAGCCCAGTCTCGAGGGGCGAGAGCGGGGGGCAAAGACCCGCGGGGGCCACCTCTGAGTCTGTGCGCCCGAGTCGGAGTAAGTAACGGTGTCAGCCCCACAGGCTCTGCGGAATGACAGTGCTATCCGCTATCCGCTCAGGGCAGGCACGGGCCGGACACCCTGGCGGGTGCCATGTGACCCCACTGTGGCTCCCCGTGCCCTCAAATCCTGGAACGAGGAACCCGGGGCTGGGCCGAGCGCAGCCGCCCCAGAGAACCCAGGCAGGGGGCGGGTAGGGCGAGTTGTTTCCAAAGCAAGGACGCCTGCCGTTGCCCAGGGTAGATGCTGGCAATCCAGGCCTGCGGCACGGCGGACTCTGCATACTGAGAGGACAGGCGTAGGCCCAAAGGGAATTTCGGTGTCTACCCCATCTTAGAGCAGCTGCATGGACAAGCACTCCCTTCTCTGCGGCATCAGGACAGACACAGTCTCGACCTCCCGCCGACGCCTCCCAGAGCCCGCCACAGTGCCCAGAACATGCGAGACCCGCTCAGCACCGGCCGGGCGGAGCCGTCTACCCATCCCTGGGCCCCCTGGGGTCTGGAGGCCCACCGATCTCACACACGCTCCTCACAGCGTGCCCCAGGGGACTTGCTGCTCAGTCACCCTGAAGTCACCCGAAGGCCAGACGCCATGTGCGGGGCAGAGCAGGTCCTGGGCTGGACGGGCAGCTGCGAAGGACCATCAGGGGCAAACGGAGAAGACCCGAGATCTGAGCAGTCAGAGAGCCGAAATCTACCGAAATGCTCAAACCTGATGTTATGAACCAGAAAGAGATTAAAAGGAATCTATATTACGGTAAGTCAGCTCTCGGTTTTTCTAAAGTAAAAAGAAACGACAAACGAGGAGAAACGTGGCCCAGGGTGTATGGAATGAGGCAATGAAAGGACGGCCGGGGGCTCCTTCCCAGAACCACATTGGACCCAGAGGCTGCAGCGAGCGGCAGCAGGGGCGACAAGGGCGCCACTCGCATCCCTTCTGAGCAGACGGGGCGGCCCGTGCTGGGGCCCGAGGAGGGCAGCAGAGCCCACGTGTGGCCTGGCAGCACCGGAGGCGGCACGAAGGGACAGGGAACCCCTCCGACTTCACCCTGGCCGCCTGGAAGGGTTCATCACAAGGAGGTGAGACCCGCCGAACCCTGAGATCAGGGCAGCCTGCGTGGCCCCCTGTGATGCCCTCTTCTTCCCCAAGAGCACAGGGGCAGCAGCGGAGGAGCAAACATGCGGGCCTGCGAGGCCACGGCCACAGGCACCCGGGCCCAAGCACACCAAGAGCCGCATGTCCGGGAAGTGGGGCTTTATTTCCTTTAGGCTCGCAGCAGACACATGCAAGTGGGTACGAGAGCTCGCGGGGGGTACGCCGTGGCTCCCAGCCCTGGGGCCAGGCCTAGGCACATTCGGGAAGACAGCTCCGCCAGGCCCCACAGCTGGGTCCTCCGGTCCTGGCCAGTCCCCCGGCCTGGTTCCTCCCTGCACTCGGCCGGGACGGCCTGTCTGGACTCCTCGCGGCTACGGAGAGGCTGCACCGGTCACTCGCTCAACCCGGCCCGCAGCAGAGAACAAGTGCAGAGCACCAGCCGAGGGGGACCCACGCTTTGGGGAAGCCCGGACCACAGGGCCTCCCCCTGGGGCCCGACCCTGCTCGAGGGCGGCACCTAGTGGCGGGCGACAGCACTGCCTGCTGCTACTCCTCGACCCCTCTCTGGGGTCCGGGCCATCGGGCTTTCTCCTGCCGCGGGGCAGCAGGAGCAGCAGGGAGCCGCAGGGGCTGGCCGGGCACTCAGGGGGCACCGAGCCTTTGCAGAGCGCTCCGGGGGCAACGACTCCATGGGGGCTACCGCGAGCCCTGACAGTCCAAAAGGCAGCGCTGGAACAGGAAGTGAGGCCGGGGCGAGACGGGGGCTGGGCGTGTCATCCGCGTGCACGTGGAGAGGAGCTTGGGGCCGTGAGGGCGCCTCACCCTGCACCCGGGGCTCCCTGGGCTTCTGCACCAGGGCTCGGTGCCCGGCCACACGCACCTTCAGGACCCTCTCCAAACCAACGCCCCGAGGGCTGGGCTGTCCCCTCCACGGGCCCTGGTGCCAGCTCGGGGCCAGAGGTGCGGCGAGGATGGGGGATGGTGACAGCCGGATCAGAACCTGCCGCCACCGCGGCCCCTGGGGGGAGCTGCCTCCTGTCTGGCGTCTGGCAGAGGCCAGTGAGGCCCCTCTGATTCCAAGCCCCGGGCCCCTGGCAAAGCGCCTCACACAGGCCGGGCCCACGGAAGCGGCCCCCCCGCCAGTCAAGCGCTCGCAGAGCCCAGAGTTCCCCGGATGACGCTGCCCCAGAAGCCCCCCGAGGTGCCGGAGCCGCGGGACAGAGGAGCCGGGTGGCCTCGGGTTCCCGGCCCCACGGAGCTTGTCCCAGCCCAGCGCCCCTTCCGCCTCCCACCGCCGAGGGCCCCCCACCGCCCCAGGCCCTAGCGGAGGCCGCACTCCACGCCCTGCAGCTTCTCCTGCTCCATGGCGCGCACCAGATCCTGCACGAAGCGCATCTCGGAGGCCACCTGCTTGGCCAGCGCCTCGTAGCGGTTCTCGAGGCGGCTGAAGCGGCGCTTGAGCCCGCTGGCCCCCAGCAGGGCGCCCTTGGCCTCCTCCTGGGCCTGCCGCTGCAGTGCCTCGGTCTTGTGCAGCTCCTGCCGCAGCCGCCGCAGGTCCTGGCCGATGCTCTCGTTCTCCTCCCGGTACCAGGCCTCCTTCTCCTCGTAGATGGCCGTCAGCGCCTCGATGTCCTCGTGGAAGAGGCGCCGGCTGTGCTCCAGCCCCCGCAGGCCCTCCTCGGCCGCCGCCACCTCCTCCAGCACCTTGGAGAAGCGCTCGAAGTTGACGTAGGTGTTGTTGGGGGGCATGCTCGAGTGCGACTTGATGGTGTACTCCTTGAGGCGCGCCGTCTTCAGGCGCCGCCGCTCGGGCTTCCGGCCACTGTCCTCGCGCCGCACGTTCCGCCGCCGGATCGCCTGAGGGGACAGAGGCCGGGGCCTGCAGGGGGGGCGGGCGGCCAGCGAGGGCCCCGTCCCGCCCTCCACGGCTTCCCAACCAACGTCCTCCTCCGCCTCCCACCAGGACGGCAGAGCTCAGCGGTCACGCCAGCGACGGGCCCTCTGGCCCTTCACAGGAGGCTGCTGCTCCTGGCTGGGAGGTCACCCGTTCTGGAAGTTTCCGTGGGAGGGAGGCCGGCTGCGCGCAGAGGGGCTGAAGAGCCAGCCCGGGCATCACAGGGGGACGGCTCCGATACTGCCTCGGGACACACCCCACGCCCGCTGCCACCTAGGCCCAGCCCCTGAGGACCCTCCCGGGACAGAGCCCTTGTCATACTCGCCCATCGTCCTTGAGTGGGAGCTGCCCCGCCCACCTCACCTTGATCCAGGAATGCTCCAGGCTCTGGGCGATGGTCATTCTCCTCCTGGAAGAGCCCCCACCCCCCCGGCCCTGGTTAGTGCCACGCAGGCCATGTGCCCTATCCTCCTGCGAGGCTGGCGGGGAGACGAGCAGAGAACAGAGAAGGGGTTTCCCAGGCTCTCCCCTGCATCTCTGCTCTCCGTCCCCACCCCAGACGACTCCCTACACACAGACTCCCCCAGGGACTCCCCTCCAGCCTGGGGGCACGTTCCCGAAATGCCCTTGAAACGACCTGTGCCTTCCGGGGCGCCTGCTCCGCTCGGCCAGCAAGGAGCCCTTGAAGGGGCCAGTGGGGGCGCAGGCCCCAGGCTCTCCCGGGCTTTCTGAGGGCTTCCTTGAACCAGGGCGAGACCGAGCGCTGGGTCTCGCCAACTCAGGCGCCGACGGAGGGGCCGGGCAGGCGGCAGGAGCGGGTGGCGCACGCCAGGGGAGGACTGTTGGCAACGCCAGCCCCTCCCCATGAATGAGGGCTCCGTGACGCCCCAAGTTTTAGGTTTTCCTGGGAAAAGTACCCCAGGAATCGGGAATTTCACACAAAAACTCTCTTAAACGTCAGCAAGGAATGAACACCTCTGAAAGACCCAGCGGGAGCCCAGCTAACCGTCCGTGCCGTCCCCTGCTCCCAGTCACGCAGAGGGGACAGCATGAGGGACGTGCCCCCCGGGGGACCAGGCGGCCTTCCCCGCCAGCCCCCCGCCCGGCGCTCCTACTTGGGGTCTTTGACGAGCAGCCGGCGGATGAAGTCCTTGGCCAGCTCGCTGGTGTTGCTGAAGTATTCCTCGTCAAAGTCGTAGTTCACGGCCGAGATGTTGGTCAGGGTCTCCTGCTTGGTCTCACCCAGGAAGGGGGAGGCGCCGCTCAAACTGGAAGGCGGACACGGGCTCAGCGTCCTCGGCACTCGCTCCCCGCCACCTCGGGGGCCGGCCGCAGAGGCAAGCGCATGCTGGGCCCTGGGCTCCTCCGCGCACCCGCATTCCCCCCGGGACCTGCCTCCCACCAGAAAGCATGAGGACGTCACGCCCAGCTGCTGATGGGCACAGGAGAGGGGACCAAAGTCTCTAAGGGAGCCGGAAGCATCTGCCCCAAACGTTTAGTGATCACAGAGGGAAAGCCGGCGACTTGCCAGGAGCATGTCCTGGCCGACACCCCGCCAGCCCCCGCGCAGGGTGCACGTCCCCAGAGAGGACACCGGGCATCGTGTGCCATCCTGAGCAGCTGCGCCGGGCACGCGGCCCTGTGACACACAGCAAGGAATACACTCCTGGTCCTCACCCCCGTCCTCGGGCACGGAGCTCCCGTAAGCCTCGTACTTTCTTAAACGCTAAGAACTCAGAAGGTGGGGGCACCTACGAGGGTACCCGCTCTCTAGCCTCGGTTTCTGACATGGCTGCGCGGGGATGAGATGAGAGGCGCCCTTTGCCGTCCATCATGAGCCCCTTTCGACCACACCGGAGCCTGCGGGAGTGAGGCGCCTTTCGGAAGGGCCCTGGACAACCCCAGGCTGGGGCTGGTGCCCTGCGGTTAGTGGGATGGATCTGCTGACCCCGCGCCTGACCTCTGGGGCGGAGACAGGGGCTGGAGATGGAGCTCATCACCGCCAATTTAATCACTCGGGCCCTCACGACGGAACCTCCGTAAAATCCCTCAACGAAAGGGCTCCGAGTTTCTAGGCTGTGAATGCCTCCACATGCGGAGAAGAGGGCGCACCCCCAGGTCCACGGAGACAGAAGCTCCTGCGCTCGGAGCGCCCCCCAGACCTCGCCCTACGTACACGCCTTTGCATCAGGCCGCTTGCCCCTATCCACGGCCTTCGGAACCGACTGGTACCAGTAAGCGGTTCTGAGTTCCATGAGCCGCTCCGGCAGGCTCCCCAGGCCGAGGGGGGTCACGGGGGCCTCTGGGCAGACTCCCGGCCTGTGGCTGGCAGCTGAAGCGGGACCGAGCCCCGAGCCACCTCCAGGCAGACGGCACCAGAACCAAGCAAACATGTGTGTCCACGGTCCTGCGTGGGGTCCTGGACCATGAGGAGACAAGAGCGGGACAGCTCGGGGCCTCTGCCTGCTGTTGGTGTCCTGGGCGCATTTCTTGGTGTTGACAAATGCTCCTTGAGGCGCTAACGTCGGGGGAAGCTGGCGAGGGGCACGGAAACACGGCACGGTCTGTGCAGCATGTCCTAAGTCTAAACTTAACCTCAATCTTTAGAAACAAAAACTAACCGGAAACTATTTAAAAACCCAGCTCGAGAAACCTTCAGGATGGCTCGCTGGGCCACCGGGCCTTGCCAAGGGAAGAAAAAGCCGGGATGGGGTGAGGAGCAGTCCGACCGCGGCGCCGCAGGGAAAGAGGCCAGGGAAACCCCTACCGCAGAGCGCAGGGCTCTCCAGGAGCCCGAGACGAAAATCACCTTTCCCTCCTCCACGAATTCATTCATTCGCTCATCCATCCTCCCATCCATCCTCCCCCCGGCCAGCCACCCCGCCACCAAGGTCACTGAGCACCGCGGAGGGTCAGAGCTCCTGGTCCCCGGCCCCGCCCGGAAGCCTCCCTGACCCGGCAGGGCCCCAGCACACGCAGGAAAGCACCAACCAGGCACTCACAGGATGTAGGTGATGACCCCGATGCTCCTGGAGGGGACACACAAGAAGAGAAATGGTCAGCTCCGCGGCGGGGGCGGGGGGAGCACCCCAGTTCCCAGAGTCTCGGACTGGCCAGGGCTCCGGAGCCCGGGTGGGGAAACCAGAGGCCTCCTTCTCCTTCCAGGGTCTGCACGGCCTCTGCTAAGGGCCTCCCTGGCCGGCTCGGGGGGCCTCGGGACGGGGCACTCGCGCTCGTCAGGCCGCACCCATCTACCAAGGCCCGAACCAGGCAGGGGAGGGGTGGGGGCAGCTGCGGGGCCCTGCCGCCCACTGCGCTCGAGGGGAGCCTGATGAACTCTTCCTACAAAGGGTGAGCCGGTGACTGTTCTGTGCTTTGCGGGTCATAGTCTCTGCCGCTTATTTGTCTGTTTTGTGTTAACAACACCTTGAAAGGATGTCTGGGGGGCTCGGTCGGCTAAGCCGACCTGCCTCCAGCTCAGGTCATGATCTCGGGGTCCTGGGATCGAGCCCCACATCGGGCTCCCTGCTCAGCGGGGAGCCTGCTTCTCCCTCTCCCACTCCCCCTGCTTGTGCTCTCCCTCTCTCTCTCTGCCAAATAAGTAAAATCTTTAAAATGAACCACCACCACCTAAAAACCAGAACACCATTCCGAGCTCGCGGAGCGGCTCTGGACGGCGGGTCCCCAGTCTATGGCAACGGTCGGTCCTGCCCACGCCCAGCAGCACCCCAACCAGGCGGCTGGACCACATCCCAGCCTGCAGCTGCGGCCTGGCAGCTCCCACGCACGGCCGGGGGACTCCCTGAGGAGTAAGGGGCTACATGCCAGGTGTGGGGGTTCTGGGCTCTGCGCCGGGCAGCCATGCCCCCCCGCCCCGGCCACTCACCACATGTCCGCCTCCAGACCCAGGGGCTCATAGTTGACAATCTCGGGTGCTGCAGGGACAGGGAGATGGAAGAGGCAGGGTCAGACGCTGGTGCACTGGAGGCAGCACGGGGACACGGCCACGGGGAGCGGCACAGCCCGCCTGGGGGGTGGGGCAGGGTGGTGCCGGGGCAGGAAGGCCTGGCTGCCGCGTCCCTGACACAAGGACTTGGGAGAGGACACTGGACAGGGGTGGGCCAGACACCCAGGGGCCAGGGATCCTCAAGCGGCCCCACCAACCCCAGCCCCGAGGCGCCATGCAGAGCCGTACCCACAAACTCAGGGGTGCCGAAGATGTTCTTAAACTCATTGCCTGCCTCGATCTTGTGGGCGATGCCGAAGTCGATGAGCTTGATGCGCGGGTTGGGCACGTTCTTGTCCAGCAACATGATGTTTTCTGGCTGCGGGCAAAGGGGGACTCGGTGGCTCTGCCGGCCCAGCGTCCCCGGGACGGCCCCGGATCACCCCCGGGGACCCCCCAGGCCGCCGGCCCGCCTCCCCGGACCCTCATCCCGGCAGGGCCCACCTTGAGGTCGAAGTGGGCGATGCGCTTGGAGTGCAGGTAGTGGACGCCATCCAGGATCTGCTTGAGGAACTGCGTGGCCTCGTCCTCCGTCAGCGACTCCTTCTCGGCCAGGAAGTCGAAAAGCTCCCCGCCCGAGACCAGCTCCAGGATGAGCACCACGTCCGTCTTGTTCTCGAAGATGTCATGCAGCGTGATGATGTTGGGGTGCCGGATCTCCCGCAGGATGTTCACCTCCCGCTCGATCTCCTCCCGGCTGACCCCCCGCCGGCTGGACGACAGGCGCCGCTTCTTGATGAACTTGGCCGCGTACTCCTTGCCGGTGCCCTTCTGCCGGCACTTCCGCACGATGGCAAACTGGCCGCTGCGGGGACAGAGTTGGCGAGCGGGGCTCGGTGAGAGGGGCCGGGGGGTGGGTGCGGCTTCTGGGACAGCACCTCCCAGCACCCAGCCCCCTGGGAGCTCAGGCGGCAGCTGAGCCGCTGGGTGGGTCCAAAGGGAAGAGGCTCAGTGTTCACAGACGGGAACAGAGTCCCTTCCGGGGCCGGTGGGACCGCACGAGGCCTGGGGACAGCGGCCGACAGGAGGTGTTTCCTCGGGCGCAGCGGGCAGGAGGCCTGAGGGCCGGCCGCCCCACTCGCTGTCCATGTCAGAGGGGGTGAGGGGCAGGGCGGCCAAGAGGGTTTTTCCTTTTATGAGACGTAATCCTACACTGAAATTCGGTTTTCCATAGTCTATTTCATCATTTTTAAAAAACTAAGAAAGGGGCGCCTGGGTGGCTCAGTGGGTTAAAGCCTCTGCCTTCGGCTCAGGTCGTGGTCTCAGGGTCCTGGGATCGAGCCCCACATCGGGCTCTCTGCTCAGCAGGGAGCCTGCTTTCCCCCCTCTCTCTGCCTGCCTCTCTGCCTACTTGGGATCTCTCTCTCTCTCTCTGTCAAATAAATAAATAAAATCTTTAAAAAATAAAAAATAAAAACCTAAGAAAAAATTTAAAAAGCCACTGACTTCAAAGGGGCTTCTTCTTCTTTTTTTTTTTTTTTAATTTTTATTTGACAGAGAGAGAGAGATCACAAG
>JAPYYM010000904.1:0-14136 GCA_028534135.1 Potos flavus
GTTTTTTTGAGTGAGGCTTGGATGGCTATGTATTTCCCCCTTAGGACCACCTTTGCTGTGTCCCATAGGTTTTGGACCGATGTGTCTTCATTCTCATTGGTTTCCATGAATTGTTGAAGTTCTTCTTTGATTTCTTGGTTGATCCAATCATTCTTGAGCAGGTTGGTCTTTAGCCTCCAAGTGTTTGAATTCCTGCCAAACTTTTTCTTGTGGTTGAGGTTGAGTTCCAGTTTCAAAGCATTGTGGTCTGAGAATATGCAGGGAATAAAAAATATATTTTTAAAAATATATATTTATCTTAAACTATATATATATATATATTTTTTTTTTAATTAATGTAAAAGGATCTGGATTAGCCCCCTGGCCACCTTCTCTAGAATGTTAAATATCAGCCCAAACTGCCAAATTGAGCAGTGGAGATGGCAAAGTCTCTCAGGAGGCCATGTTTCCTTGTTAAACGTTGATCTGTATCCAAATGGCACCCTAGGTGACACTGTAATGGGGTTGATCTCCACGGCATCTTATACACTGTCCCCAGCAAACCGTTGTTCTTTTGTTTCATTGAGGCAAGAGAGCTCACAGGGCTCAGTTTCTGCTTAACCAAAAGTACCACCTAGGGTGAGGTGACCAGGACCAACTGCACAAACACTTGAAAATGGGATATGAAGCCCCCCATCAGAGGCCACAGGCAGCTACATTTGGAGAAACAGGCTCAGTCTTAAATTCTGTTTAAGATATTTTCTGAGACAGATCACAGAAGTAAATTTGGACATGTTTATAATATTGGAGTTTCTCCCTCACACAGGAAGATCAGCACCAGTGTTTGGAAAGATTAACTGTGCTCCAGTTGGTAGAGAAAAGTAAAGAGAAAATAGCCCTGAAAAATAGCATGGAAGATTGAAATTAGCCAAAAAGAAGTTCTTACTAATATGGATACACTTGGAAATGGGGATCAGATGTTTCCTAGGGTAGTATCCCCAAAATTTTCATATGTGACATGGAGCAACCAGATAAGAAACAGATGTTCATTGAGTGTTCACACCAGACATTATGTTCTTGCTCCCATTAATCCTTGCAGCTCCTTAGAAATAGGCTGCTGTTGTCCCTATGACAGAGATGAAGACCAGAGATATTAAAGATTGCACTGGGTTACATGTTAACGAACACTAAAATCGATCATGAATACTCATTTTGCTCTTTCTATATGTCACTTACCTAAGCATTTCCCATGCCACAACAATTTGAGGTGTACGTACTCTTTCCAGATGAAGACATTCTATCACAAGCTAAAATTTGATAAACCTGGAATTTAAACCAGAGCATCAGCTCTATGCCCAGGTCTTCCCACCGTACCTGGGGCCTCATGACACCTTCAAGGGATGATGATGAGAATATGATCCCAGGCCCACCTGCCTTAAAGCCTGTATGGCTGCATGTTTCCAGCCTTGTGGTCACAGGAAGGTGTAGGGCTAGAGTAAGAATGAGTTGAAGCCTTCGCTTTACATAAAGCCAAAAGGTTTTTTGAACAGTAAATCCTCAACAAATGCTCCCTAGTTTTACTAATTCATGCTTGTAGGCTTGTGATTTTGCAACTTTCTTTGGCTAAAAGTTCTCAATTCAAAGTAGACTACAGCCTGGTGGTAAGTATTGAGGAGGGTACTTATTGGGTGGAGCACTGGGTGTGGTACATGAACAAAGAATATTGTAACACTGAAAAAATAAAATAAAAGAATTTGGGGAAAAAACAAAGTAGACTACAGCAAGCACACTGGATAAATTTGGTCCTAGATTTGATCCCAATCCTGCTACTTATTACCATTGTGACATTGGGCAAGATACTTATTACCAAAACTCAGTTTCTTCCACTGTAATATGGAAATACTAATAAATCTTCCTCAGGAGGTCATTGTGTGGAGGAAATGAGAAAACATTTTTAAGCACTCGACACAATGCCTCGTAAGTACTTGGTAAATATCTGCTATAATTTTGTTTTTAACATCATTGAAAACAGCTCTGGCATTCTCTCTCCAGAATTTCTCTTACCCTCAAAGTTCCTATCCTTTCTCTGTGCTACTAGAGTGCCCTCTAGTGTTGACCAAGGGAGAGACTGTGCAATCATGAACCACCCTAGCCTAGAAACACCACCTTTGTTCCAAACTCCATCTAAAACTACTTTCAGACCTATTCTGAGTAACTAAGTTTCTAAATTTCTTATTATTAAATCTATAAAAGAAAAACTTTAAAAAATGTGTGTGTGAATTGCCAAACTGTGGAAAGAGTCAAGATGCACTTCAACAGATGAATGGATAAAGAAGATATGGTCCAAATATACAGTGGAATATTATGCCTCCATCAGAAAGGATGAATACCCAACGTTTGTACATAGTCATCCAAGCCTCGCTCAAAAAAATTGAAAAATCTCAAATACACCAGCCCTCTTTACACCTTAATGAACTGGAAGATAAACAACAAATTAAGCCAACCCCACTCACAAGAAGGGAAATAATCAAGATTAGGGAAGAGATCAAGGAGTTAGAATCCAGAGCTACTATAGAACACATCGACGAAACTAGAAGTTGGTTTCTTGAAAAAATTAATAAGACTGATAAACCACTCACTAAAATAATCAAAAAGAAAAGAGAGAGGACCCAAATTAATAAAATTATGATTGAAATGGTGGGATCATGTCTAAACACAAAGGACATAGAAACAATCATCAGAAGATATAATCAACAGTTATATGCCAATAAGTCAAGCAACCTAGAAGAAATGGATGTATTCCTGGAAACATATAAACATCCAAGACTGAAACAAGAGGAAAGTGACAACCTGAATAGACCAATATCTAGTAATGAGATTGAAGCAGTGAACAAAAACCTCCCAAAAAACAAGAGTCCAGGACCTGATGGATTCCCTGGGGAATTCTACCAAAAATTCCAAGAAGAAATAATACTTATTCTTCTGAAGCTGTTTCAAAAATAGAAACAGAAGGAAAACTACCAGCTGCTTTCTCTGAAGCCAGCATTACCCTGATCCCCAAATCAGGCATAGACCCCATCGAAAAGGAGATTTTCAGACCAATATCCCTGATGAATATGGATGCCAAGATTCTCAACAAAATTCTAGCTAATAGGATCAAAAGTACATTTAAAGGATTATTGAACATGACCAGGTAGATATATCACTGGGATGCAAGGGTAGTTCCACATTCCCAAATCAATTAATGTGCTAGAACAAATAAATAAGAAAAGAGAGAAGAACCACATGATCCTCTCAGTTGATGCAGAAAAAGCATTTGACAAAATACACCATCTTATCCTGATTAAAACCCTTCAGAGTATAGGGATAGAGGGAACATTCCTCAACTTTATAAAATCTATGAAAAACCCACATCGGTTATCATTTTCAATGGGGAAAAACTGACAGCCTTCCCTTTGAGATCAGGAACATGACAAGGATGCCCACTCTCGCCACTCTTGTTCAACATAGTAATAGAATTCTTAGCAACAACAATCAGACAACAATAAGAAAATAAAAGCTATTAAATTGGCAAAGAATAAAATTCTCCCTTTTCACAGATGACATGATACTTTATATGGAAAACCGAAACGACACCACCCCCCCCCCAAACTACTAGAACTCATACAGCAATTCAGTAAAATGGCAGGATACAAAATCGATGCACAGAAATCAGTTGCTTTTTTATACATTAACAATGAAAATTTGGAAAGGGAAATTAGAGAATCAATTCCATTTATTATAGCACCAAGAACCTTAAGATACCTGGGAATAAACCTAAGGAAAGAGGTAAAGGATCTGTACTCCAGAAACTACAGAATACTCATGAAAGAAATTGAAGAAGACAAAAAAGGTGGAAAAGCATTCCATGCTCATGGATCAGAAGCATAAAAATTGTTAAAATGTCTATAGAGCCCAGAGCAATCTATACTTTCAATGCCATCCTGATCAAAATTCTACCAGCATTTTTCAAAGGGCTGGAACAATCAATCCTAAAATTTGTATGGAACCAGAAAAGATCCTGAATTGCTAAGGAAGTGTTGAAAAAGAAAAACAAAGCTGGGGGCATCACATTGCCTGATTTCAAGCTTTACTACAATACTGTGATCACCAAGACAGCATGGTACTGGTACAAAAACAGAAACATAGACATGGAACAGAGTAGAGAGCTCAGATATGGACCCGCAACTCTATGATCAATAATCTTTGACAAAGCAGGAAAAAATATCCAGTGGAAAAAAGACAGTCTCTTCAATAAATGGTGCTGGCAAATTTGGACAGCTATATGTAGAAGAATGAAACTTGACCATTCTCTTACACCATACACAAAAATAAACTCGAAATGGATAAAAGACCTCAATGTGAGGCAAGAATCTATCCAAATCCTAGAGAGAACATAAGCAGTAAACTCTTCGACATCAGCCACAGCAACTTTTTCAGGACATGTCTCCAAAAGCAAAGGAAACAAAAGCGAAAATGAACTTTTGGGACTTCATCAAGATAAAAAACTTCTGCACAGCTAAGGAAACTGTCAACAAAACAAACAGGCAACCCATGTAAGTTGGTGCAGACACTTTGGAAAACAGTGTGCAGATTCCTGTAGAAATTAAAAATTGAGCTACCCTATGACCCTGCAATTGCACTACTGGGTATTTACCCCAAAGATGCAGATGCAGTACAAAGAAGGGCCACATGTACCCCGATGGTGTGGAAAGAGCCAAGATGCCCTTCAATAGACGAGTGAATAAAGAAGATATAGTCCATATATACAATGGAATACTATGCCTCCATCAGAAAGGATGAATACCCCACTTTTGTATCAACATGGACTGGACTGAAAGAGATAATGCTGAGTGAAATAAGTCAAGTGGAGAGAGTCAATTATCATATGGTCTCACTTACATGTGGAGCATAAGGAAAAACATGGAGGACATTGGCAGAAGGAAAGGAAGGGTGAATTGGAGGAAATCGGAGGGGCGATGAACCATGAGAGACTGTGAATTCTGAGCAACAGACTGAGGGTTTTGGAGAGTAGGGAGTTGGGCGAGCCTGGTGGTAGGTATTGAGGAGGGCATGTATTGCATGGAGCACTGGGTGTAACATGAACAATGAAATGAATCTTGGAATACTGAAAAAATAAAATAAAAGTAATTGGGAAAAAAAGAAAATATGGTCCATATATACTTTGGAATATTACACAGCCATCAGAAAGGATAAATACCCAACTTTTGTATCAACATTGGACGGGACTGAAGGGGATTATGCTGAGTGAAATAAGTCAAGCACAGAAAGTCAATGACCATATCGTTTCACTTGTGAATCCTAAGGAATAACATGGAAGATTTTAGGAGAAGGAAAGGAAAGTGAATTGGGGAAAATCAGAGGGGGAGACAAGGCAGGACAGACTGTGGACTCTGAGAAAGAAAGGGAGGGTTTTGGAAGCGAGGGAGGTGCATGGGTGGGTAAGCCTGGTCGTGGATATTAAGGAGGGCACGTATTGCATGGACCACTGGGTGTGGCACAAAAACAATGAATCTTGCAACACTGAAAAATAAAATAAAATTAAGATGTTAAAAAAAAACCTTCACACGTCATGAAATCACAAGATGTGCCCAAAGATTACCTGAGATCTGGCTAAGCAAGAGGTGGCTTATCCTGCTGAGACACACGGATAAGCTTAACATGTAGAATGCCTCAAAAAACCCTATAGAGCTTGTCTGTGTGTTTACATGTCCAGCTCCTGAGCTTGTTTTCCTGAAACTTAGTGATATTTTTCTATAGATCTAGTGAGATTTGCCCCAAGATTTCATGAATATTGGGTGATGGATTCCCAAGATGTGGCCTGAGAACCAGTGAGAATTACCCTATGATTTCTTGAGCTCGCCCAAAATGAAGAAGTGTCTTCTTTCTGTGGGTGGTGAGTTTCAAACTGTCCTAAATTTTCAAAAGCCTGGGGAATCACCCACAGAGACTTCCTATGTGTTCAGTTCAGCCAGCTCCCATGCATGTGGTCTCTTTCTGCACCTACAGCCCTCTTGTTTCTATGACCTATTAGGTAGTGTCACTGGATACCCGTTCATCCTTATTTCAGTATTCTGCTTTGACCACCACAACACCCTGATGCTGAATGTGGCAGATATATGAGGAGACAACTTGTGTCTCTGTGCTGATGGCATGTGGGTGTTGTGGAATGCCAGGTGTTTCCAGCATTCCCTAGTTGAGGAAGGTCACAGAACTACCTATCATGCTGGACAAGTAGAGAGACTAGGGTGTTGCCACCAATGTTGAATTCCCCTTAGATTTCTCCCCATATCTCACAAAATTTGCCCCCACATATCATGAGAGTTTGACTGCCTTCCAATGACTTCCCACTGATTTCATGAGATCTGGCCTGAAGTTTTGGGAGAGATATTCTGAGGAGGTGTGAATTTTTCCCAAAGATTACATGAGCTCTGGCTAAGGCAAGTGGTGGCTTATCTTTTTTTGGGGTAGGGGGAAGAAACACACAGAAAGCCTTAATATGTTGAAAGCATGAGAGAGAGCTTGATTCTTTGCTCAGATGTCCAACTACAGGTCCCCTTTCTTCTTTCTTTTTTCAGCCCACTTGTTTCTTTCACCATCAATTTAGCATAAATAATTTGCCACAGGGTCCATTATTTCTGAATTCAGTGCTATTTTGCTACCTACAGTTCACATGGGATGGTGAAACAGGAGGGATATAGGAGTGAGACACCTTGTATCTTCCTGCAGGTCATGTCTGGAAGCATTTGTGAAACCTCAAATATTGGCAGTTGTGTTCACACTGGAATGTACATACTTTTTCAGTACAAGGATGCTCACCTAGGGAGTGCTAGGTCCTCCTAAGGGTCAGGAGGTTTGGCCAGAGTTTTCATGAGATTTGACACTAAATCTCATTGATGGAGCTTGAGATTACATGAGATTTAGATGAGGTCTACTGAGATTTGTACTGAGATCACATGAGATTAGCAAAAATAACATGAGATCTGGAAAAGGGAAGCAGTAGCTGGTTTCAGTCTCAAACATTCTGTTCATGAATTTTTGAAAGCCTGGTAATGCTCTGATGGCACCTTTCTGTGAGTTTAGATGAACTAACTCCCATGCTTGTTGCCTCTTCCTACACCAAATCCCTTTTGTGTCTATCACCTCCAGCATCATGCCGATAACAGACATAGAGGCCCTTTCATCCCTATATTTGTGCTCCCTTCTGATCCCTACAAAACAATCGCATCTGGGAGAGTTTTTGGTTTGCCAGTGTTCCCAAGTATCCCCAATCTAGGAATGTCCCAGTCCCACCTATTATGTTACAAAGGAGTAGATCCCAGGGAGTCGTCATACTTTCTAATTTTCTCTGTGAAATCACCACAGGTCTTTCAAGATTTGGCTATGTACATCTTGCAAGTTTTGGAATAACACCTCAGGAGATTTTTGCCCAATTCCAAGGAGTGGCCTTTAATCGTGGAAGATTTGTGAAAATTGGAAGCAGGTTTCATGAGATGTAGATTGAGAACTCTCCAGATTTGCCTGAAGATTACATGAGATCTGGCTAAGGAAAAAGGTATATTATATTCTTTTTTTCTTAGAGATTGTGAGTCAAACACAGAGAGTCCGAAAGTGTTGAAAACTGGGAAAGCTCACAGGGACCCTGCCTGCATGCTCACCTGTCCTGCTCCAGCATGCTTTTCTTCTTCCTTCTCTTGGGTCTTCCTGTTTCTATCACCTGCTGTTTAGGGTGAAAAAGAGGCTGCTAGGCCCATTCATCCTGAATTCAGTGCTCACATGTCGCCCCCTTTCATCCAGCAGGCTGGATGCAGCATTTAGTTGTGACACACCTTGTGTCTTCCTGCATTTCAAATCTGGGATCATTTGTGAACGTGGAAATATGCAGAAGAGAATTTACAGAGGATTGAGAAGACAAGGAAAGAGATTCTGAACTAGAACTTCTAGAAGGAACACATCTGGAGGCTTACATCTGGATTTTATCTCAGTAAAATTCATTTCAGAACCCTGAAGATGTCCTAGATTTGTAAGATAATAAATTTTAAGCCACTAAGTTTGTGTTCATTTCTTACAGCAAGAATGAGAAAATAAAACACAAATTATGGAAGGAGAAGAGAGAAGAAACTAATCTCAAGAATTGGACTGAGCATGGGGTGTTTGCCTGGTTTGGGGATCAGGGTAATGCTGGCTTCATAGAAAGAGTCTGAAAGTTTTCCTTCTGTTTCTATTTTTTTGAAACAGTTTCAGAAGAATAGATAATATTTCTCCCTTGAATATTTGGTAGAATTCCCCAAGGAATCCATCAGGTCCTGGACTCTTGTTTTTTGGGAGGTTTTTGATCACTGCTTCAATCTCGTTACTAGATATTGGTCTATTCAAGTTATCTATTTCTACCTGTTTCAGTCTTGGGAATTTATAGGTTTCCAGGAATGCATCCAATTCTTCTAGGTACTTAACTTATTGACATATAGCTGTTGATAATAATGGCATATAGGTGTGGATAATAATTTCTAATGATTTTTTCTATTTCCTATGGATTTGTCAGGATCTCTCCCTTTTCATTCATTTTTTTTGTTAATTAG
Organism: Potos flavus; assembly: GCA_028534135.1. NCBI lineage: Eukaryota > Metazoa > Chordata > Mammalia > Carnivora > Procyonidae > Potos > Potos flavus. Next base: position 8,619 of record JAPYYM010000904.1, read on the forward strand.
GGTCCTCTATCTTTTCTTTTGGATTAGTTTGGCCAGTGGTTTATCGATCTTATTGATTCTTTCAAAACACTAACTTCTGGTTTCATTGATACGTTCTACTGTTTCTCTAGTTTCTAACTCGATCTCTGCTCTACTGTTGAGCATTTCCCTTCTTGTGAGTGGGGTTGGCTTAATTTGTTTTTTATTTTACAGATCTTTATGGTGTAAAGAGAGCTGGTGTATTCGGGATTTTTCAGTTTTTTGAGTGAGGCTTGGATGGCTATGTATTTCCCCCTTAGGAGTGCCTTTGCCATATCCCATAGGTTTTGGACTGATGTGTCTTCATTCTCATTGGTTTCCATGAATTGTTGAAGTTCTTCTTTGATTTCCTGGTTGATCCAATCATTCTTGAGCAGGTTTAGCCTCCAAGCGTTTGAATTCCTTCCAAACTTTTTCTTGTGTTTGAGTTCCAGTTTCAAAGCATTGTGGTCTGAGAATATGCGGGGAATCATCTCAGTCTTTTGGTATCAGTTCAGTCCTGATTGGTGAACCACTACGTGGTGTATTCCAGACAAAGTTCCATGTGCGCTCAAGAAGAATGAGTATTCTGTCGTTTTAGGGTGGAATGCTCTGTATATGTTTCTAAGGTCCACTTGGTCCGACGTGTCATTCAAAACTCTTGTTTCTTTATTGATTTTCTGTTTAGATGATCTGTCTGTTACTAAAAGTGGCGTGTTAAGATCTCCTACAATTAATATATTCATATCAATATAACTCTATTTTGATTAACATTTGGCTTATGTAGCTGGCTGCTCCTCTATTGGGGGCATAAATATCTACAATTGTTTGATCTTCTTGGAGGACAGACCCTTTAAGCATGATGTAGTGTCCTTCTGGATCTCTGACTACAGTCTTTAGCTTAAAATCTAATTTATCTGATTAGAGAATCCCTACCCCAGCTTTCTTTTGAGGCCCATTGGCATGAAAGATGTTTCTCCATACCTTCACTTTCAGTCTGAATGTATCTTTAGGTTCCAAATGTGTCTCTTGTAGACAGCATATGGACAGGTCCTGTCATTTTATCCAGTCTGCAGCCCTGTGCCATTTTATGGGAGCATTTAGCCCATTCACATTGAGAGTGATTATTGAAAGTTTTTTTTGACATCATGTTACCTGTGAAGTCCTTGTTTCTATAGATTGTTTCTCTTCTCTGTCACTCATAGGTTCTTTCTTCTTTTATAGAACCCCCCTTAATATTTCTTGTAGTGCCGGCTTGGTGGTCACATAGTCTTTTAAACCTTGCCGTTCTTGAAAGCTCTTTATCTCTCCATCCATTTTGAATGTCAGCCTTGCTTGGTAAAGTATTCTTGGTTGAATGTTCTTCTCATTGAGTGCCATGAATATATCATGCCAGCCCTTTCTGGCTTCCAGGTTTCTGTGGAAAAGTCTGACTTTATTCTGATGGGTCTTCCTCTGTACACAAGGAATCTCTTCCCCCTAGCTGCCCTCAGGACCTCTTGTCTAAAATTATAATTTGAGAGTTTCACAACGATGTTTCTAGATGTTTTACTAGACTCGTTGATCTTGGAGATGTCCTTTCTGCCTCTAGGACAAGAACACTTGTTCCATTCCCCAGATTAGGGAAATTTTCATCCAGCATTTGTTCAGCTATATCTTCTAGTTTTCTCTTTTTCTCTACCCCCTCAGGGATTCCAATAATTCTGACGTTGGAACCTTTCATGGCGTCTTTTATTCCACAAAGTCAGTTCTCATGATTTCTAAGCAGTATGTTCCAGCCCTTCTCTTGACCTTTATCTCTACCATCTTGTCCTCTAGTTCACTAATTCTATGCTCTGTCTCCATTACCCTAGCTGTTAGACTATTTAGATTGGATCTCACTGATAGCAATTTTAATATCAGCCATATTGGCTCTCAATTCCACCCTGAGAGATTCTATGTTGTCCCTAATGTTTTTCTCCATCCTAGCCATTGCCTGGATAATTGTTACCCTGAATTCCCTTTCCGACATACTGTTTATGTCCATATCCAATAGTTCTGAGGAAGAGAGCATATTCTCTGGGTTTTTCCTCTGTTGGGTGTTCCTCTTCCTAGTCATTTTGATGGGAAGTGGTTGAGGGGATGTATAGCTGAATAAATCACCCACAATCCAGGCAAGGTGCTCCCTGAAAGGTTTTGGAGCTACCAGAATTCACCACCAAAAAGAAATATAAAAGATAAAAAGAGAGGGGCGCCTCAGTGGCTCAGTCATTAAGCGTCTTCCATTGGCTCGATTTGTGATCCCAGGGTCCTGGGATCGAGCCCCGCACCATTATCCCTGCTCTGGAATGAGCCTATTTCTCCTTCTCCTTCTCCCACTCCCCCTGCTTGTGTTCCCTCTCTCAGTGTGTGTCTCTCTGTCAAGTAAACAAAGAAAACCTTTTAAAAAAGATAAAAAGACAATTATCATATGATCTCTCTGATATGAAGAATTTGAGAGGCAGGGTGGGGTGTTGTGGGGGGTGGGAGAGGGAAATGAAACAAGAGGGGATCAGGAAGGAGACAAACCATAAGAGACTCCTAAACTCATGGAACAAACCGAGGGTGGCTGGGGGGTAGGGGCGGGTAGGGATAGGGTGGCTGGGTTATGGACATTGAGAAGGGTATGTGCTATGGTAAGTGCTGTGAAATGTGTAAACCTGAGGATCCACAGACATGTACCCTGGGGCAAATAATACATTATGTGTTAATTTAAAAAAAATAATAAAAAAATAAAAAGAGAGAGAGAAAGAGGAAAAAAGAAATCCCAGCCAAAATGAACCCCAAAATTAGATTTATAAGGTATATAAACAAACACAAACAAACATAAAGACCGACAAAAGTAAAAGACAAGAAATAAAAGAACCTAGTCAGAATGAACCCCAAGATTAAGATTTATATAATACCAGAACTAGAACAACAACACGGAAATACTGATAGAAAGATAAGATGAGAGGGTGGTTATAAATCCTTAATGCGGGTAAGGAAGATTATTTCAGATCTTCCTGGATGTATCAATGTATTAAGCCTCTAGTTGTAATGTTGTGCTGTTTAAAAAAAAAAAAAAACTAATTTTTAAACTAAGGTTTAAAAGAGTATATGACCAAGACTAAGAAAGGTGAGAACGAATAAAAAAAAACTTGTGTCTGAAATATAGAGGTTTTAGGGTATTATCGGGAGCTTAGTATACTGTTTTCCCCTGATGATGGGGTTTTACTGTTTTATGGGGACCCTGTGGATATCGTCTTCTTGCTTTTTGCTTGTCTTCTGGGGAGGGGCCTGCCGCATTGTTTTCCAGTCAATCTTGTTTGGGTTGAGTTTCCCTGTCAGCTATCAAGGGTCTGGACTCAGCGGAAACGTGTTTTTCAGGCTTTTGCTCTCTGAAGGTTTTTTTTCTTTTTGTGGTTTTTATTCTTTTTGTGGTTTTCTTGAGGGAAAAGCAAAGAATCTGCCAATACCCAGATCTCCATCTCCGAGGGAAACCTCAGTCTGCTCTCCTCTGGGTGGTCCAGAACACACAGACTCCCCCTCTGCAAACTCCCCTGCACACCACAGCCTCCCACAGGCAGTGCACATTCCCAGCCACCATCCCAGTGGTGCCGCGAGCCCACCCTCACCTCTGCAACCCTGTGCCACTAAGGCCAAAAGCGATATTGGTCTGGGAAACTCTCTTCCGGTGGCTGCGGTTACCGGGACTGTTCTCTGGGACCCTGGCCTACGCTGTGTGTACTCAGATTCCTGCCTGAAATCAGGCCCTGTTGTCTCAGACGCCTGCCGGGAGTGCCCAGTCCCTGCGGCAGGAGGCGGACAGTCAAAAGTCCTAGAGACCTCCAGCTAGGGCTCACAGCAGGCACTCTTAGGTGCATGTGAGAAGGCCCTAAGCCCATGCAGTGGTGCAAGCAACAGAAAGCTCCAGGGTCATGGACCATAGACTGGATACTCCACCAGTCTCTCTTTGAGGTTGGTGGTCGCCTGTGATGGTGTCCTTCCTAGGAACATGGGCTTAGGATCATGCCCATGAACTCCCAATTCCACGAGTTGGTCCTTAAGATCTTTTACTCTTTTTGAATGTTTATAACCAGAATCTAAGTTAATGCTTGTCCCCAAGGACAGAGCACTTTCTTTTGGGGTTGCTTCCAGTGGCTCCCTCCCCTTCTTTTTATCCTCCAATATAGGTCTAAATGTTGCCACTCTGCTTTACTTCTGCACTCCTGCCTTCTGCTCCTGTAGAGATCCAGAAGTGAATAATCTTACTTCTGAGGCTGATTTCATGGGTGTTCAGTGTGTTCTGGTAGATATCCAGCTCACTATGGGGGACTGGATAGAAGAGGGTTTCCTACTAGGCTTTCTTGTCCCTCCTCAAAACGCAAGTGTTTTTATATATCACTCGGACACTTGGAATACTGAAAAAATAATATAAAAAAAGAAAAATAAATAAATATGACTCGGTGCAACATTCCAGGCCAGAGTTATTCCAATGCAGGCCATACCATGAAGTGTTCTGTGCATGGGTGAACTATCATGTCTTCATAATGAAGGCAAGTGTATCAGGGAGGGATGTTAGAAGAGCTAGGTAGGTATCATCACACTGGAACCAAGCAAACAAAAACTAAGCATGTGTGTGTCTCTATGTGTGTGTGTGTGCGTATGTCTAGGTCTGTGCTCATACTATGAGTAGTGTAACAATGCTGATGGTCTAGTGGCATGCGTGTGTGTTAGAGGTAGCTTAATTTGTGATGAGTCTGATAAGTGTACTGGATTCTCTAGTGTATGTCTGGCATATTTAGTTGTGCTGAATATGAGAATGTTATTGTGTGGTACTGGAGTTTTGTGTGTGGTGCACGCTCTTCCTGAGGGATATGTATGTGGTGTGTGTTTTGTGTGTTTTATATGTGGATTCTATGTGATGCAGATTTGTTTGTATGGGTATGTTTGGTGTCTAAGTACTGTATAAGTGCAGGGGTTTGTGGTGTGTTTGATGATATCTGTTCTCTGTGGTGTATGTGTTATGTGTGCCTTATTTGTGTTCTTCGTTCATGGGGTATCTGCTTTGTGATGTCGGGGCTTCTGTGTGTTGAATGTGTTCTAATCAGGCTGTGGGCATAAGGCGACTGCGTGTGTTTATGGTGTGTATGTGCAATAGTTGTGGTGCCCTGGTGGGAGAGGCATAGTTTGTGAGGTGCATTGCAGTGTGCATGTGGTGTTTGTGCTGTGTCTGCTTGAGCATTTCTGTGGGATAAGTTTTATGAGTTTCTGAAACCAAGATCAAGGTGAAAATAGAACATGTTTATGAGAATGGCTACCAGGATGGGAATGATATAAATCTCCATTCTGATGGGAATGATATAAATCTGGCAAGATGTTTCACTCTTTCCCTTAGGTACAGACATGTGATCAGTCGTATCCCAAAACCTCTGGGCCAGCCTACACACGAATGTCAACTACTGGCCTATGAAATTGCCCTATCCCTCTCAATAGCCCTCTTTTTCTCAGACCAAATTTC
>JAPYYM010000905.1:0-14132 GCA_028534135.1 Potos flavus
GTTGTGACACCTACCCTAGGTCCTTTGTAGGGCTGCCGAGAGGTGCCTGTGAGATGACTGAAGGAAAACTTCTGGCAAAGCTCTTTTGCAAGAACCATAAAAGTGAGCAGTATTGGGGGCATTGCTTTCGCTCAGAGAACAATGCATCTAAGTCACCAGGGAGTTGACTGAGACCTCTTGCCCTTCTTCCTTGGCCTTCCCTCTCCCCTTACTCAAGCTCTAAACAGAGACTTCGCCTAAAGAGAACCATCCCATGCTCGATGATAAAAGGGACGATGGGATTTCCGGGTGGTCCTCTGGGCCCAAAGACAGGAGGCCCCCAGTCCCGGATGCCAAACAAACCAGGTTATTTTGGAGCAAGTCAGAAGCAGAACTGTGGTCTAAGAACAAAGGACTTGGCTCATCTCTGCATCTCTGCAGGGGTCACACACCCGCTGAACTCATCGGTTCCTAGTTGCATCCCAATTTTAGGAAAACCAGGAATCTGGAATCTCAATGTTAAACCACCCCCTGTCCCTGAAAACTACTTGTGGTTGGAGGAACGTGCTTCCTGGTAGTGGTGACTTACGGCTGATACTGTGTTACCATGGCGGCCAGGGGGCCCAACTGTGGGAATTACCTGGGAAATTTGTCAAAACACAAACACCTGACTTCTACCATGAAAACTTCCAATTCTGAAGGCTTGGGGTAGGACCCCAGAAATGATTCTGATAATCAGAAAGCTTGACAACCTCATATTTAGACAGTCCCCATGGGCCCACATCTTATCTGTTTTTATATATATTCAGGAAAGAGCACAGAAAAGATACTTAATAAATGTTTGGTGACTGAGTAAATGAATTCATTAAAATATATTCAAATATATTCAAGGAAAAGGCAATGCATTGCAAAGGTCAGATGTTTTTTAGAATTAGAAGCCTTCTAGGAATAGTTCCATCTGATCGTCTTCCTGACTCTCTATTCTCAGGGTACAAAATTGAGAAACCTAGAGTTGACCCTTTTGAGCTTTTTGTTAGAATAGTTTTGAATAAACAGAGCTTTGCTCCCATTGCCATAAAATAGAACTTGATGAAAGAATGGCTTATCTTGTTTCTTCTCTCACTGTATTTTATTATTATTATTGCATTATCAGTAATAACAATAATAATAAATGCTTTTGCTTGCATTTTCTCATTTCCTCATTAGGGATCTTATGAAAGAGATTGGGAATTATTATTCCCATTGTACAAATAAAAAAACCCCGAATGCAAAAAGAGGTCATAGATCTCATCTTCCCTGCATTCACCCAATTGGAAAATGGCAAGATCAGACCACTGACTTGGAATCTGATGTTCTTTGTGCCACGCCAAGCTTCCAGAAAACCAATGCAGATCTGAATCCAGTAACCTCCCACATATATCATTCCAAATATGAAAACAGAATGCCTGGAATCACTCGCAATGCATGAGGGTATGTTCCTTTACCAAAGAATCTCGTTTTACAAAAGCTCTTCAACTTATGTAGGATCATGACGAGGTTGAGGAAGATAGGTAACGTAAAGAATCACTCCCTGAGAATTGAAATGCAGGCAAATCATCTCTGAAATATAATGCAAACTACTAGGAGAAAGGAATCTGTTCTAAATGAATCTGGTGTCTATGTGACTTTTCACGAGTACACCTGCCACAAGAAAGTTAGGAAAACGTGTACAGCTATATACCAGAATTCTGAACTCAAAATAAATTGACAAATAAGCTGCTTCTCCTTTCTTTTCTCCCAGAGCTGGGTCCTTGTGTTGTCAGAACATTCCAGCATCCCAACAACAGTACTCAGTCAGACCATGGGCTCATGTATTTTCAACGAGGTAGCTTGAGCTAAAAGAAGCTTTCAGTGGAGTCCAACAAAATCAGCACAGCCTTAGGCTGGATCCAGACGATACCCAAAGAATGAAAAATGATAGCGATTTTCTGAATATTCTAAACTTCTAGATTTTGAGAGTGTCATTCACTTCATATACGAGCATACCGACTGAATATTTAGCCCAACATATTACCCTAAATATTTTAAGCAATGCCTAAATTCATGACTTTCCTAAACTCCTGGCTTTGGCCGTGTTGAGCAGAACTGATCAATTAATTCATCCTAAAGTCAATCTTATTAAATAGCCTATCAATTCGGTTTAACATCTGACTGTTCCAAGGGAGGGGCTAGGCTAACAAAAAAATAGACCAATAATCTTGAAAGTGGGTCTTGGAGTCAATAGAAAGATAGGGTAGGAAGTAGGAAGTCACCAGCTTCCCAATCTGGGGCCACTTGCTACAAAGCAAGAGCTGATACAGACATGAGCAGACTAAAGATGCCCTTTATTCGCTATGTGCATTTCTGGAGCCCAGGGAGATGGACAGTTCTTGTCCCTGGAGAATCTGGTTGCCTTTTGGAGCAGCCTGGCTCCCCACCAGCCCCCCCCCCCCCACCTCTCTAGCCCACAGGCATCCAGGTCCCTGTCAGCTCTAACAGGGGGTGGGGATTGGTCCGGCCATTCATTGGTTCTGAAGTTTCTTCTACTTAAACCAATTTGTTAGGTGCTTCGTGATTTACGGCCACGGTGGAAAATGGGGCTGGGTATTGATTCTTGGCCTTTTCTATTGCAAATGGGTGTAATGTTTTATAGTATGTCAGAATAATAGCAGTGGGCACTCTATCAATGTCAAATGTTAAAAATGATCAGCTATTGTGATGTAGGAGATTAAATATGAAAGCTTGATGGGTATATAAAAGCGAAATGGCAATAATAAAGGGATTTTTATGTTCGGCTCATTGCTCTCTGGAATCCACCTGGGGAGCTATTAGAGCCAAATGTGCAGATCAGTGACATATCACCATGGGTTAAAGGACGGGACAGGTGCACCCCTCCCCAGGTGCTGTTCGGCCTGGCAAAGTGAAATGGGAGAAGGCAGGTGAAGAGACCAGAGTTCATTTGGCCCTGTCGTTGGGACCCTGAGTGCAAGTTCTAGGTTAACTAGGAAAGGAAGGTACAAGGTAACAGGAGCCAATCAGAAATGCCAGAGGTCATGAGAGCCCCAGAATGGCTCAAACACTAAAGCCAGCCTAGAGAATTCATCCTCTGCTTTAAGGTCTCTGGAGAGATAGAAACCCCATTCTATACAACCAAAGAAACTTACAACTGAAATAGATCTCATAGGTCACCTTGTCTAGTCAAACTTCCCTTTTAAAACTCAGCAAACTGAGGCCCAGAGAAGTAAAGAGATATGCCCAAGGTCACGCAGCCATCGAATGCCAGAGCTGGACCAAATCCAGATCCGATGTCCTCACTGTAGATCAGAGCCGCCCAATAGAAATATGACGAACGCTCTATATGCGGCTTTAAATATCCCAGCAGCCACATTTAAGAAGTAGTAAGAGATAGGTGAAATTAATCTTGCTATTTTTTATTTAACCTAACATAGTCAAAATAGTATCCCTTTAACCTGTAATCAATATAGAAAGTATTGAGGTAGTTTACATTCTCAGCGTCATGCCGAGTCTCTGGGTGCATTTTGCAATTATAGCACATCTCAATTTGGACTAGCCACACGTGCTCGTGGCTACCTGGCTGGATTTGCAGCTGTCCCCTGAAATACCCGGGGCCAGGGCAATGCACACGGACCCCCTCGGGAGGGATGGAGGGTTTAGGGGAGGGCATGCATATTTTGAAAAAGCAAATCGACACTAAAATACTCTTGGAAACTTTTGAAAACCTGATTTAGAAACACAAACCACAGAGAGAAAACTCTGATAAAATCTCAGTGAGGACACGCCAAAGACAGCCTGTCAGTTACGTGTGAGGCTTTTTGGGGGAGGTACAGAAGATGAATTAGAACTTCTGGGGGTCTTAGGGGGCCTGGGAAATTCTCCGTGTTTGCCAAAAATGAGCATGAATTTACAGACTAAGGAACGAACTAGGCCTTTGGGGGCAGAGTGGCTTCCCAGGTGATGTGGTTGCCATTGTAACAGAAGCTACCAAACACATTTTCGGGGAGAACCAAACTCAGCACCCACAGAGTCTCACGTGGAGGTTGAAGGCTGAGTCTTCACGCGGGACACCAGCTCACCCTGAGCCGTCCCTGTCCCTCTATCATACACACAAGGGAATGGCAGCCTTGCTGAGCGCGCCATTTGTAGACGGGACCTTCATGTCCCATCGGCTGGGGATGCTCGGGGGTCGGGGGGAGACAAGTCATGGCTCCCAGCTTCCAGCTGGAGGTGTGGCCGGTCAGGGCCCGGAGGTCACCCCCTGGCCGGCGGGCAGGGAGGCCGGAGCTGGGGGAGGGCAGAGAGCAGGATGCCATGCAGCTGTCTCCGTGTTCCATTTCCAGGAGCAAGCCAACCAGATAATGCACATCAAGCCAGCCTGAGAACTAACACCAGGTCCCTTTCAGCCCGAGACAGGCTGTCACTCTGACAGCTATCAAGCCAATCAGAAGGGTAAATTAAGGTGTCCTTATTTTTTTTCCTTTTTTTTTCTGTTTTTTTCCCCTTCTTTTTTTTTTCTTTTTCTTTTCTTTCTTTTTTTTTTTTTTCTGTTTTGAGGGGCAAGCGGTAGTTAACATGCCGATCTCCGAGTGACAGGTTTCTGAGCGGAGGGTGAACTGTCACTCCTGCCGTTCTCACTCCGGAGCCTCTCAGGAGCAGCATGTCAGGGAAAACAGCAGGCTCCTTATAGACCCGCTCGCTCCCTAAGGGCATCCGGGCACAAGTCACGCTGTCTGATCTGCCCCCTGGGACCAGGAGGGCAAGAGTGCTCGTCCGCACCAGTCCCGGCTGCCGGCGGAGCCAGGGATCAACTTTCCCCCTCCGGGGGAGAAAGCCCTCCTTCTTGCCCTCCTTGCGACATTAATAATGAAGGGGGTGCTTTCCTGCTGCCGATGTCTAGTTATGGAGAGACACGGAGCCATACGCCCTTGCACATATACACGTATTTTGGAAGCCAGACATCCTATCATTAACAAAAAGTATCGTAAGCAAAAATTTTAAGTAACAACAAAGGATGTATGTGTGCTTAATTACAAGATGACATTATTAGCCAGCACTAATTAGAGCACGTTACAGAGTCTGCCAAATGTCTGAAATGACTCATTTTTGTAAATAATTTTGATGCAAGTAATTTATTTCACGCTAGAACGTGGTGGAAAAGTTCAAGCAATTTTATTTTTCCCTGGGCAGCATGTTATGGGATAATTAACGATTAGTGGTTTCGTGACAGAGGCGCATTCGTTACCCTGTTTCCAACTGCCACCGGGACCTTCACGTTGAGTCCTCAAGCTCACCCCAACCCCAGCTCCGTGACAGCTGGCCTGTCACGGACAGGTGAACCCATTTCACAGATGGGCATCACTGAGGCCAAATGCCTGCTCTCTGCTCTGCCCGAGATCTCAGATGTGTCTAAGACAGACACTCCCCGTGCCTCACGGATGAGGCGCACGTTCCACTCAGCACGGTCTTCACGAACCCTGTCTTGTGTGGGTGTCCCAGGGCAGCGGACAGGCCCGATGGCCAGCTTCGTGTTTGGCCTCTCTCCCAAGACAGCTGAGGCTGACTCTGAGAACAGTGACCCCTTTCCAGAGCTAGGAAGGCCTTGGCTGATCCTTTCACTGGCTCTTGCCAGGTGCCTTCCTCATGGGCTCTAGTTCTCCTCGCCCCATCAGGGCAGGAGCAGAGCTGAGACACATCTCCGCACATCGTCCGGGCCATTTAGAAAAAGGGAGCCTCAGCGTTCAGGCCCAGATGCTCCCAACTGGCTCTGGACTAGAGCCTCCCAGCACCGTCCTGTGCCTTGGCTTTTATGTCTTATCTGCTCAGAAGGGTTCAGCGCCCTGCTCTGGGCAGCAGGCTTTTGGGGGACCAGGGGACGGAAATGGACTAATTGACCTCATGAGACTCCCTCCAGTCTGTCAGTCTGAGACCAGAAAAGGTCACTTCTCAGTCAACACGGAGGCTTGCCTCCCACTGTTCCTAACCCAGGAATACTTCCTGGAGGCAAGAAGGGAGACTCGGGAGAAGGTCTCAATATCGAGAACATTCTCTACTTCGTCACACAGACCCACACAGGATTCCCCCTCCTTCTCTCTCTGCTTTTTTTTTTTTTTCCTTTTCTTTTCCTTAAACCAAAGTTTGAAGCTAAATCCACTGTGGGCTGAAGGAGGCACTTTAAACTTCACTTGCTTCCAAGTTTAAATGGGAAGACTTGACAGGTATGCTAATGCTCCTCTATTAAGTCTGCAGAAAATGACATTAAAGGTATTGGTTAAAGACACGGCTCGGTGTTTGAGCAATTTAATGAAGTGTTACAGGCAAGCTGACCTTGTAGAGGGAGAAGCTCGCGGCTCTCTGAGCGTTTCGGGAGGCCCCGGCCACTCTGTTTGACATCTGAGCTTAACACCAGCCCCGGACTCATTACTGTCCGCGAGGTTCTGGGAACCGCCGAGGGGGAGACCGGCCTCTGCTTGTAAAGGCCAGTGACAGGAAGGGGAGGCGAAGAGAGTGTCTCCTGATCCTCAGCAGTGCGAGGCCAGAGGGCCCGGTTTGAATGACATGTTCAGTTCTCATAAACACGGGCAGCGGTCCCCTGGGGGAGCCAGACGGGAGAGAAGGGGGGGTTCTCAGAGTGGGCAGGGTGGACGGGGTCAGCCAAGTGTAAAGGCCAGAGCTTGCGCCGGGTGAGCTGGCAGAGCTCTGCGGGGGCGGGGGGTCTCTGCCAGTACAGCAGGCAGCCCCCCAGAGAGTCCAGGATGATGTTACCCAAGCATTCAGCGGCACTACAGAGATGGGGACCCCTAGAAAGTGTAGCTCCCCAAGACCCCTATAGCAACCCCATTCACTCAGCAACGTATTCGCCTATTCATCAAATGTTACCAAGCACCTGCTATGTATCATTTCTCTCTCCAGCTGCACCCCATTCGCTGTTTTAGCCATAATGGTCTGTGAATTCTTACAACATTCGAAGCCCCTCCCTACCACAGGGCCTTTGCACATACTCTCCCCTCTGTCTGAGATTTTCATAAAGAGAGCCACTTTAAGCCTGCCAGTATCAGCTTATATACACTCTTCTCAGAGAAGCACAGTGCATGGAGAAATGTAAGGCCGACAGGTCTTGCTTGGTACATAATAATTAATAATTGTTATATTTATTATACTTATAATCTTTTACTTTTGCTTTTGAGTAGCTCATTATACCTTTCAAACTTCTGTCATATGCAATCCCATTTGCGGTTTCTAGAAACCTCCTAAGGCACAAGGGAGATTTGCAGGCTATACTTATGTAAAGACAGGTAACCTGAGGCCAACAGAAGCTGAGAGCGTCCAAGGAGACAATGCCAGACCCAGCCCAGCACTCAGGTCAGATGGAAAAGCCATCTTTTCCACACTTGCCTTTCCGGTGATGAGGTGGACGGACCTCGAAGGGCCAGACCTGAGATGCTGATCTCAGAGCACCTCGGCTGGCGGACACGTGGCAGGTGGATGAGTGACAACATCAACCAGAGCACCTACACCTGCATCGCACACACACACACACACACACACACACGTGCACACACACGTATGCACGCACGCTCGCACTGCTGGCCGGGGGAGATGCACAGAAGGGCAGCCCTGCCTGCAGGAAGCATTTACACCCAGGCTGAGCCAAGGGCCACGTGTGGAGTCTTGGACAAGTCCCTCCCGATCGAAGCTGTCTGTCCTCCCTCCTCCTCTCCCCCCTCAGCCTCTGCCAATGGCTGCCGCCTTCCACTCACCCTGCTTTAGTGAAGTTGGCTCGCGCGAGCAGAGTTCTTCGAACAAGGAACCACGAGCCAGGCTTTGTAGGGGAGCAACGCACTGGCCAGTGAACACCTGTAGAGTAGCTCCTCTGGGTCCCCCCTCTGCTCACACAGCTTCTGCGGCTGGCCGCTTACTCACGCTGTGTCCCTGCCCCATGACCACAACGATACGAGAGCCGAGAGGTGTGGGCGTGTTCCCACCTTTCAGGCAAGGACACCGGGGATTAAAGAGGAAAATCATCTGAGCCCATACGGGAACAGGTGGTTCAACTTGACTCTGACCTCAGGCTCAGAGAGAGGCAGGGTCCAGAGAGTTCTGTGCACATTGTCGTGCATGGGAACGAAGGCCTTTGGAGGCGTGCGGTGAACGCACAAGGCAGGCAGCCGCACACATGTGGTACCTTTTCCGGCGCCGTCAGAAAGGAGGGTTGAAGGCATCACAGAGGGCTTCCCGGAGAAAGCAGAATCCGAGACACCAGATCTCAGATGGATGTTAATCACCCTGCACTTCACGAAGGTCCAGTGATAAAGTCATCATGGTCACTGTTAGGAATAACTTCGTGCCAGGCCCTGTTGTAGGGACGGTGCGTTATTATCTCATTTAATTCCTCCAACAACAACCAGAATAGATGAGCGAAGGACCGAACGCCTGTTCTTTCCTAAGCTGTTCTGATGCCACGCGCAATGTGATCTAGGAAGGAGAGTAAGGGCCTTGGGTCTGGCAGACCCACGGGTGAGTCTTGTAGGACCGCTCTGTCGTGCAACTCTAGGCAGGGTGGCCAGGAGACAGCAGTGAGCAGTCGGCACAGTATAAACATGGCGGGCGCAAGACAAGAGATCAAGCTAATGAATGGTCTTAGGGTTGGACTGTTGAACCTGATACAAATGGTGACCTCATTATTCCAACTGGTAGCAGGTGAGACTTTCAAGGACTTAGTGTAGTGGCTGAACGAGCAGGAATTAGCCCCAGACACCTGGGTTCAAATCCCAGCTCTGCTACCCACGAGCTGAATGACCTTGGGCAAGTTCAACCACCGTCCTTCAGTTGCATCATCTTTAAAACGAGGACAACTAGAGCATCTCCTCCCAGGATTGTTTTGAAGATTAGAACTAACACATGCAAAGTGCTTGGAGCGATGCCTGCCCTCCCCGAGTGCATAATGTGCTGCTGACTATTAGCAATTCTGAGACTTTTTATTGAACACCCATTCTGCACAAAACACTGTGGGAAATACGAACATGAACCAGGCCTAGTCTTGGCCTTGGCCGTGCACTCAAATAATTAACATAGCCCAGAAAGGGCTCAGGTGCTCTTTCTGAAGTACAAGAAAGGCATTTATAGAAAGAGACCGGTCCTGATTGGACGGGGTCCATGAGGGAGACAGTGTTTGAGCTGGTGCTGAGGAAGGGGCAGGATTTTGGAGACGGGGTTCTACGCTGGGAGGGGAGTCACAGGGACCGTTTGCTCTCACCACCTCAGCTGGCATCAGTTAGTGGGGGGCCTAGTGCACTCTGGGTGACACTGGCCAAAAAGAAAGAGAAGTGAGTCAAACTAACGTTATCATTTAACCCGGGGTAAGTCCTATGCTCTTCCCAGTAAAGATCTTTCTGGCATGTTCATGAACACAAGCCCATTCTCATTTTCATTTTGGAGCCCTTGGGCCGACCCAGTCTTAGCTCACTCCACCACGTCTTCCTGCAAAGGGGAGTATTAAACCGACGTGAATGGCGCCCACACTCTTGGCTTTGAGTCCACAGTTCAGGCACAACTAGAAGTGGGATGGAGGGGAGAGGTTTCTGAAAGGCGGCAGGAGCTTTCGGAAGACTGGGGCCCAGCTCTTGCTCCCAGACGGTGGCCACAGACCAGGGATACCTGTACCCTTCCCTTCGTACCCCTTCCCTGTCCTCTCCCACACTGTGTCCTTCCTTCTTTCTTCCCCCTTCTTGTTTTGCTTTCCTTCCCTCCCTCAATCGCCCCCACCCTCTTCCCTTGCTTCTTTCTGACTGGGTACCACCTCTGGGATTTAATTAAGAACCCCTTGTGTACCCCAGCAATGTTCATCCTCAGCCCACCTTAGGGGCCCGAAATGCACCTTCCTTTTTTCCTGGAAGGTGGACAGATAATTTGCCTGGGGCCAGAGCGGGGAGAGGAAGAGGAGCAAGAATATTCCTCGGACCAGGAGACAGTGCTCCTCTCCTAGGAGGAAAAATAAAGCCAGGAAAGAATCCACTCACAAACCTTTCGAAGGGACCTGGAGGAAAAGTGGAGAGATTTTTTTCCCCTTCTCCTTCAGGAAAAAAAGCTTTTAAAATAAATAGCTGACAGCATCTCTTATTTGAGTAATTCTTCGGTGGTTATAAATGTGCCACTCTAGAGTGCTTTATTTAGAAGTTGAAAAAAAAAATGTATTCTCCAGGAGAGAGCTCGGCGTCACCCAGGAGAGCAAGGCTCACTCTTCCCCTGGCTCTCTTGATGCCCATCCTCAAACATTCATATATTCTCCAATAATCTGATCTAGGTTATAAAAATTAAAAAAAAAAAAAGAGAAGAGACAGCTGGTTCTCCCACACATCTGACATTTTCCTTTATGCCTGTTTTAACTTTTTTTATGACAGCATGAGTTCACTCCATTGGAGAATTCCTCTCTTCAAATGAGCTTCGTGTTTTATGTTTGAACATTTTTCTTTAGACAAACCTGGTAATTTTTCAAGTTAAAATATGTACACTTGAAGCACTTAGGAAGTTTAAGGTTCCATGTGATCGGCACGTAAGTCTGACGTTATTCATGCTAAAGTCCCGTATCTAAGGGAGCTCTTAAAAACAATAATCAAAAGCAAGTGACATATTTTAACTTGTTTTTTAAGCAAAAACCCCCAGACTGTCAGTTTGCTAAGTACTTGATTAGAATCCCCTGCACACTCCCCACTTTCTCCTTGGTGACATGCCTTTGTGATACTGTACCCGGCATTCAGCAGGTAACTCATCTCGTAGCGGGAGAGGAAGACAGGGTCCGCGTGGGGGCCCTTCTCTTCTCAGTGGGGAGATAGGTTCTCCCCGTGGCTGCTGGGGTCTGCTGAGTCCCAGGCCAAGGGCTCCTTGCTGGGCCCATGTCTGTCTTCCTGGCTTCTGAGCTCACGCAGTGAGGAAAAATGTAGACTTTGCAGCCCAGGACCTGAGTCCGACTTGCCCTTCACTGACCAAATCACCTTAGGATGCCTGCTTGCCTTCTCTGTGCCTCTGGCTTTTCCATCTATAAAAAGGTGTCCGTGAAAATGTCTACACGGTGCATTTTACTAAGAACTTCGTAAACGGTACATCCCTGCGTGATTTTATTTGTTGGTTTCACATGGTGGAAGCCAGATTGCTTCAGAGCCCACCCCCTTTAGACCCTGCAGTTGGCCAGCCAGGGGCAGGTGTAAAGTTCAACCCTCATTTCGACCTCCTCGTACCTGGAATTCCAGAAAAAACTGGTGACGGTAAGTCTACAGGGCTAGGAAGCACCTCTCTGCATGTTTTTTCCTCCCTTAACCACCTGCTCTGAATGTCAGGGCCAGCTATGAACCAGAGAGCTGCATTCCTTGCTTTTGAGCTGGGCGCACTGATATTACCCACATAATTCTGCCCATCAGTGGAGAACGGGTCCTTTTATCGCTGGGTGTGCTCAGAGTGTGGTCCCCAGTCCACCAGCACCGGCATGGCCTGGGAGCTTCTTAGCGATGCAGACTCCCAGACTCCCATCCCACACCGACTGAATCACAATCTGCATTTTCACAAGACCCCAGGGAATTCATAGACATGTCAGAGTTTGAGGAGCCCAGCCCCCGACCGCAGCAATATTGCGGGACCCCAGACCGTGGCCGAAGAAGGACCTCCCATCCACCATCTCCCACCGCTCGGGACCTGAGCCCCTGCCCCATAACGTGCTGCCGGGCAAACAGGATCTCCTCTAGTGGTAGCTGGGTCATGTGGAGACTCCTTAGCTTCTTTTCCTTTGTTCTCTGTACCACATGCTATGATAAGGCACAGGGTTTGGGTAGAATCAGCTTTGCAGGGCCCGAGGCTAACAAGCGCAAGTTTTCCTGAGTTGTGAACAGAGACGCGGTATCACCATGATTCCTTACATTGCTACTGGCTTAAAGCTTTGCGCATATCCCATCATTTGATCCTCAGAGCACCCGGATGCTTGAGGAGGCAGGTAGCTACTCAGGGAAGTGAAAGAATCTGCCCAGAGCTCCCCATGAGCAGATGGTGGGCGAGGGGGCCGGGGAGCAGGGGGTCGGCTGGTCTGCACTGCGATTTACAAATTTGTGCTGCTCGGAGGAAACCCGGATGGAATGTGAAGGCCTTCTACAACTGGAGGATCTGTGGATTCTGGGGTATTGAACAGAGGTTTGCAGCCCAATCGATACTAAATCAATTAATTTAGCCTTTCAGATAGCTCTGTGTACTCACCCAGGGCTAGAGACTCAGGTCCCGGCGTGGAGTCCAAACAGTCCGCTGTCCGTTACCAATCAGCCCGAAGCATTGATTGAGCGCTCACTGTGGGCAGCAGCCCATGCCAGGCCCCGCAGGGCAGGGGGCAGGGGGCACAGCAAATAAATGTGCTTTTGCAACTGTGAAGGAGGACAGCGTCCAGAATGCTGTTCAATGTTCTGTAGAGAGAGAGATATGTCCAGTAAATGTCTGCTTCGGTTTCATGCCAGTGAAATAAATTGTCTCAACAGATGAGTTTGTATGCTTTCTTTTGTTAGAAAATAAAAAGAAAAAACCTATATAACTCAATGAATATCCCTCTGTTGCCTCAGCTGCCAGAAAATCCAGAGTAGATCTGCCCAAATGGTGTAATCTACTCATTTCAGAAGCCTGAGAGCATCTACTACATCCCTTCAAGGCCCTGTTCCTTTTTGTTTGGGGTTTTGGTGTGAAAATCACTTTGAATCCGTTTCTGGTAATAGACAGGGCATAAAACACCCTTGTGCAACTATGAGGCATTTTCCACTTGCTCCGGCGTGGTGGGAGAAAGGCAGGTGGTAATTTCCTGAGGTATCTGAGATAGGAGTGTTAGAACTGGGAGGTTGGGGTCTCAGGTAGCCCCCTGATTGGACGGGCCATGCTGCATGACTCCTTTCTCCTTTCTGGGCCCTGGCTTCCTCATTCACAAAATAGAGAGTAGACTTGCTCCAAAATTCTGCCAAGCGGAAAGGAAAAATAGCAAGAGAACAGGCACACGTTATCAGAAACGTGGAGAGAATGAATGGCGCAAGCATACTTTGGTGTTCAAGACCGGAGCCCTCCTGAAGGGTCAAAGCCAATGTGTAAATCAAATGTTGGTGTAAACCTGTCCTCATGGGGGGTGGGGGCACAGAGGGAAGAGGCTATTCACGCTGTAGTGGATGAAAGAAAAAAATGCTTCTGCACGGCAAAGGAAACAGTCAACAAAACAAACAGGCAACCCACGGATGGGAGAAGATATTCGCAAGTGACACTACAGACAAAGGTCTGATATCTAAGATCTATAAATAACTCCTCAAACTCAACACTCAAAAAATGGATAATCAGGTCAAAAAATGGGCAGAAGACATGAACAGACACTTCTCCAAAGAAGACATACAAATGGCTAACAGACACATGAAAAAATGTTCATCATCATTAGCCATCAGGGAGATTCAAATCAAAACCACATTGAGATACCACCTTACACCAGTTAGAATGGCCAAAATCAACAAGACAATAAACAACAAGTGTTGGAGAGGATGTGGAGAAAGGGAAACCTTCTTCCACTGTTGGTGAGAATGCAAGTTGGTGCAGCCACTTTGGAAAACTGTGGAGATTCCTGAAGAAATTAAAAATAGAGCTACTTTATGATCCTACAATTGCACTACTGGGTATTTATCCCAAAGATACAGATGTAGTGAAAAGAAGGGCCACATGTACCCCAATGGCCACAATCGCCAAACTGTGGAAAGACCCAAGATGCCCTTCGACAGACGAATGGATCAAGAAGATACGGTCCATATATACAATGGAATATTATGCCTCCATCAGAAAGGATGAATACCCAACTTTTGTATCAACATGGACGGGACTGGAAGAGATTATGCTGAGTGAAATAAGTCAAGCAGAAAGAGTCAATTATCATATGGTTTCACTTACGTGTGGAGCATAAGGAAAAATATGGAGGACATTGGGAGAAGGAAAGGAAGGGTGAATTGGGAGAAATTGGAGGGGGAGATGAAACATGAGAGACTGTGGACTCTGAGAAACAAACTGAAGGTTTTGGAGGGGAGGGGGGTAGGGAGTTGGGTGAGCCTGGTGGTGGGTATTGAGGAGGGCAT
>JAPYYM010000906.1:0-14131 GCA_028534135.1 Potos flavus
GAGACTTCCTCAGGAGACATGATCAATCCTGAGCAAGACTTTCTGAGGAGGGATGACCTGATCCTGAGGGGAGGCTTCCTGAGATAACCAATCCTGAGCGAGACCTTCTGAGGAGATATGACCAATCCTGAGGAGGGCCTTCCTGAGGAGAAATGACTGATCCTGAGGGGAGGCTTCCTGAAGAAACATGACCAATCCTGAGTAAGACCTTCTGAGGAGAGAGGAGCAATTTTAAGGGGAGGCTTCCTGAAGAAAGATGACAAATCCTGAAGGTAGGCTTCCTGAGGAGAGATAACCAATCCTGAACAAGACTTCCTGAGGAGAAATTAGCTATCCTGAGGTGTGTGTGTGTGTGTGGGGGGGTGTCTTCCTGAAGAGAGATGACTAATCCTGAGGGAGATGCTCGGAGGAGGGATGACCCAATTATGAGGGGAGCCTTCCTGAGGACAGATGACCGATCCCGAGCAAGACTTTCTGAGGAGAGATGACGCAAGAGGTTGGCAATACCCATCTGGAGGGGTCAGAGGTCAACATCGAGCTGTGGCTGGTGAGTGGCGGTGAGATCCTCGTCTTAGTGTCTCTCTCCCATCTCTGCCCTTCTGATCTTCCCACCCAAAGCCACCAGGATGAGACAGCTTCTGCTCTTTTTGGACATATGCCTCCCTCACTGTGTATACAGGTGGAACAGTTTCTTCCTTCTGGTCTACACTGGTCTTGGGAGATCCTTCCATATCAAATAAGATCCCATCTCATTGTTCCTGAAGCTCCTAAGTTCCCTAAGAATCCCACGTGGGATTCACTCGGCCTCACACCTTCTGCTGCTACAAAACCGGACCATAATGCTTGCCTCTCACAACACGCGGTGGACGGACGCATGAGGGAACAACCCTGGCTAAGCGGACAGATAGCTGGTTAAGTATCGCCAGGCGGCTGAACCAGCACCTGGCACCTCTGCCGCCTCCTCCCACCCCGTTCTCAGGGCAGCCACATTGCTCGTGGATCAGGGCTCCCCCTCCGCCCTCCTAGCGCACGGGCAGCCACCAGGGAACGCACAAGAGCAAGTGGCGTCAGCCTCTACTGAGGAAAGCCAATGGGCCCCGACTGCAACATATGTGAATTAGGGGTATGGGTTTCAAAAAAAAAACCCCAAAGCCCACATGCCAAGTGTCCTTGGGGGGAGCTGGCCCCTGCCCTGTGGTCCTAGCTCTGTGTTTGACCCACGTGTCCAGTTTCCAAAAACTCTAGGGACACGGTAAAACCCACTTAACGTTAACGCAACAGCAAACGTGCTTCGTCTTCCTGAGGGCGCACAGGAGTCCCCTCCTGTCTCCAGGGCTGGAGGCGCTTACACATGCCAGTCACAGGCAGCAAGACCACGCAGCCTCCGTGAGAGCTTCCGCGCGAGGAAGAGGCGCGTGTTCTCTCAAGCGCGCCAAGTCCGCACGCGTCTTGCCCAGGCAGCAGCGGCCCCATGTTCTTCTCGGTACGACCCTGGGCTCGCCAGTTACCTGCCACCTGGGACAGACCCCGCACATCCTTTTCAGAATGCCACCGATAAATTCTGGTCAAGTGTCTCAAAAGGCTGAAGACCCTCGGTCAGGACGCCCAGCGCCTTCCTGTGCCAGGTCGCCCGGCTTAGCCAAAAGCACAGCCTGGGAGGAACTCACAGCATCATCCACATTTAAACCGAGGAAATCGAGGCACAGCAAGGCTAAGCCTGGGTACCTACCAGTTGAAGAAAAATTTGAGTCCAGGAAGCTCCCCTGCAGCTCCGTGGGGTCCCATCCTCGCCCTCGACCCAAGGGCCTACTGCTCCCCCACCTCCCAGCAACCTCTAGCTGAAAAAGCACTGAAACTCCCATCGGAGTTGTGCGTTCTGCACAGGATCTGTGTCGGCCAAGGGGAATGGGACTGAGTTACGAGAGCCCTCTTTGCACCAACATCTAGCACCTTCTCCCTGGAGCCTTCTGACTTGTCATGCTCACGTGGCCGGGTGAGCCGTCAGGGTACACTCTGCAGATCAGGCAGGAAAGACTGGCCCGACCTCCTCGCAGGTCCTGCAGGCCTCGGGGACATCAGTGCTGGGCCCGCCCGACTCCTGCACCCGTGGGGCTGGGGATCCCAGGGCCAGCGCCCTCTGACTCCCGAGCACGCAGTGCAGGGGCTCAGGCCCTGACCCACCGGCCAGGGAACAGGTCAGGGGCGGAGGGTCAGAGCCCCGGGAATGCTCGTGGGGACCAGCCGTTAGTGTCACATGGCAAACCCTGGCTGCTGCCCGTCCCTCCGCCTCGAAGCTGCAAACACAGCCACTGCGAGGAAAACCAACGCGCGCGAGGAGGAGAGCCCTACACCCCACTCAGATGCTTCCTCGTCCTGCGGGCCTGCGGGGCCCGGGAGGCAGGCGGGGACAGCCTGTCTCTGGAGGGGCGCACGGCGGGAGGGCTCCCCCGTCCCCCCGGGCTGTGCTCCCACCCACACCAACCCCTCCCGTCCCTGGGGAGGGGACGACCGCTTTGGCGCTTGCCTTGACCGGGGCTCTGCTCCGTGGGGAGAAGGCTTCCAGTCACAGCGGCCTCGGACACTCAGCCAAGGCGGGGCTTGGCCTCGACAGGCCATCTGCAGTCAGGGGACCGGTCACTTTTCAGATGGCCCGCTCACCTACCTTACCAAATTAGCCCCCGCTCGTTAAGACAAATTCCAGGTCTGAGAGAGCATATGGCAACCGCCCCCAATCTCGATGGCCATCCCCCCCCCCGCCCCTGGAGGCTAACGGGGCCCCTGACTCAGACCCCGGGCTTGGCACCTGCCCTCGCGGGGCTCGCTTTCCCAGACTGGACCTGCACCGGCCAACAGCCCCGGGGCCCAAATGTCTACCAGCTCCATCCCGCTCCCACAGAGCCCGTCTCCCTGCTGCACAGCCGCGGCACAGAGACGAGACACCGTGACCACCCTCTAGCCAAGAAAACGGGTTAAGAAAACCAACACAAGCAGCAACAATGAAACTTCCGTTTATTAAGCAGCCACCGTGAGCCCAGCAACAAGGAGGAGTCTGCATGCCAGCCAAGTCCCGGGGTGCAGGGCCCCCTCCACTGTGCCCCAGCCCAGCCACACAGCCCCGCGGAGATGACTGCAATCCCACCCCTCCCGCGCTGGCCAGCAGGGATTCCCGGGTCCCCAACCAGGGCGGAGCGGCCAGGGCGGGTCCCGGCCTGCAGGCCACCTAGCCAGGTATGGGGACCACTGGAGTTTTTGGGACACACTGCCCATCTCCACCTCAGGGGCCCTGGCAAAGTCCCACTCCCTGTGGTTCTCACAGACCGGTGTCCGGTCACTACGAGAGAAACCTCATCAGCACACAGCCCAGGCTCCCCAGCTCTGGCTGGCCCTCCCCACCCTCCCCGTTTTGGTCCCGTGACCTGCTCCATGCAGGCCAACAGTGGAGACCACCCTTGACTCCTTCAATCTTCCATAGCCTTCTACGCAGGCCATACGTGAGACCACTGCAACTCCCTCAATCTTCTAGACCCTTCCTACCCTTGCACCTTGGTTTTCCTGGTCTGGAACACCGGTCTGGAACACCGCTGCCCCACATGCCCTCTGTTCTGGGTTACGCTGTGCTCCTCAAGACATTAATGCCCAGTATTTGCAAATGTGGCCTTATTTGGAGATAATGATCCTTGCAGATACGACCCAGTTGAGATCAGACTGAAAAAGAGTGGACCCTAAGCCCTATGGCTGGCATCCTCGAGAGAAGAGGGGAATTTGGACACAGAGGCGAACACGACGTGAAGACTGAGGCAGAGACGGGGGTGACGCGTCTACAAGCTGGCAGCACCAGGAGCTCAGAGAAAAATATATAGCAGATCCTCCCCGAGAGCCCAGAAAGTCACCAACCCTGCCAACACCCGAATTTTGGACATCTCGCCCCCAGACTGGGAGAAATTACATCTGCTGTCTTAAAGCATCAAGTGTACAATGACATCATGGCGGCCACAGAAAATGCACACACCTGCCTTTCCCAGGCACCTCCGCTGACAGACCACGGCCAACGATACCCTAGTACGTACCAAGTACTAACTGCGCCCAGCATCGAGCCGGGCTAGGCACACAGCAAAGCGTAAGTCAGCGACTCGCAAACTTCCAGTGCTACACTCGCCACATTACTGCCAAGAGAGGATGAGGGAGGGGACACCTGAGTGGACCTTCAAGGCTGAGAAGGAGTTTGCCAGAAACTTCTGCTCAAATATACTCTAAGGACAAGCTGTCTACTTCCCACTCCGTCACAACCAAGCTAGCTCCCGAGGGACCCCCGGCCTCTCTCAACCCTCCAAGCATGAGTGGAAGACGCGCACCTCTGAGGCACCAGAGCCCCTACATCCACGTGCGGCCAACACCCCGAGGCAAGTACAGGGACGGCTAACCCCAACGGGTCAAGTCAGATGAGCGACTAAACTGAAGACCCAGTTTCAATGGCCGGCAGGCTTCCCTCTTTCCGATCTGCTGTCTGGGAGCAGTGCTCTGCCACATGCACTCCCGCTTGGGAGACTTTGGGGAGCGTTCATAGGGGGTGAGGGCAAAGTACAAACAACTAAAGGACTGTTAGGCCAAATGTAGCTTTGGAAACAATCACTGTGCTCATCACATTTGAGCTCCAAAAAGCCGAGGTGCCAGGGGACCCCCTTGGATTGGCCAAGCGTGCCTCTGAGCCGACGGCCTGACCCTCTGCCCAGCCAAGCGTTCCCGGATCAATCTTGGCTGCAGACGTCCACTGTCTGGGATTGTCTGCCCGCAAAGCACTTAGCTTCGCTAGGTCTTGGTCTCCTTGTCTGTGAAACAGGGATGACGGTAACTGCCACAACGGATTAAATGAGTTAAGACCTGCAAAGCCCTTGAGCAGTGCCCGGCGTGCAGAACGCACCACTCAGGTGTTCACGAAACAGAAAACAGCGTCTGCTTCGCCGTCCATATTTCTGCTTCTTCTAGGTCCTCTTTCCAGGTCACAGCTTACTGAGAGGATCACTGTCAAATACCAACCGCGGCAAACCCAGTCTCCGAACAGAAAAGAGAGACTGAGGACAAGGTCCACAGGTCCTGGCGCGACATTAAGGAAGGGAGCCCCGCGGTCTTCAAGGTGACCCCCTCGGGGAGGGGCCACTAGTGAGAACCAGGGAGAGCCGCCGCCCCAAGAATCCCGAGGGCGAAGGAGAAATCAGGGCAGCTATCCCAGACGCTGGGAAATTCAAACGGGAACGGCTCATACCGATTTCCTTCTGAACCTGCCTTCTAAGGAGAAACAGAAGAAAATTTAGGACCTCGACCTGCAAGCGTCAGGCTCTTGGGAAAGATGCCCCCGCAGCCCGTGAGCGGTACGTCGGTAGAGCCGCAAGACCAAACTTACAGGACGCGGGGGAAGGCTGTAAAGCGAATCGGTAAAGTTTCTGTTAGGTGAGGAGACCGGCCGGGGTGTCACGCTGAAAGACAATTGGACACGCGCGTGAGGGCCGCGCAGCGTGGCCGGCAGGGCGACCCCGGGCCCCGCGCGCTCCGGGAAGGGCCCCGGGGTCACCGGCTCGGCGTCCCCCCTACGCCCCCGCGGGGGCCTCGCAGGCCCGGGCCCCTCGGCCGAGCGGCGGGCAGGCTGGGGTCCTGCTCCCGGCCACCCTCCTCGAGCGCCCGAGCCCCCCGCCGCCAGCCAGGCACGTCCCCGGCCCGGTCCCCCCGCCGAGCGGGCGCGGGTGGCGGGGGGCTCGGCGGGGTCGCGGCGGTCGGCTGCGCCCCGGCTTTGTTCGCGCCCCGCGCCCGCCCCGCGCGCCCCGGCCCCGCGCGCCCCGGCCCACCTTCTGGATGGTCTGCTGCGTGACCTCCCCTTTGCCTCGCGGCCGGGCGGACGCGAAGGCCACCGACATGGTCGCGCGCGGGACCAGCCCGAGATCCTCGGGGCTTCTGCTCCGGCGGCGCTCGGCGGCCCCGGGCGCTCATTCTCCGCAGTCGCTGGCGGGGGAGGGGGGGCTGGGGGGCGGGGCGGGGGGCGCGGGGGCCGCCGCACCGTGGACTCGCCCGCCCCGCCGTCCCCCCGCGCCCCCCCGGGCCTGCCGCGCCGCCGCCCCCGCGCGCCGTCCGCCCCCGCCGCCGAGTCCCGGGCGGCACCCCGCGAGCGGCCCCTCCGCGCCCCGCGTCCGGCCCCCCGCCGCCGCGCCGCTCCCCCCCGCGCCCGGCCGCCGGTGGTTCGGCCCGGCCCCCGCCCCGGCGCGCGCGCGCACGTCCGCCCGACGCCGCCTGACGCCGCCCGACGCCGCCGACGCCGCGGTACGTCCTCAGCGCAGTGCGAGCGGGGAGGGGGAGCGCGCGGGCGCAGAGGCGTCGGGAGCCGCGGGCCGAGCGGCCGTGAGTGTGCGCTTTTCCCGGGCAGCCCTGCCGCCCCGCCGCCGGCATGAGCTACGACCGCGCCATCACCGTCTTCTCGCCCGACGGCCACCTCTTCCAAGTGGAGTACGCGCAGGAGGCCGTGAAGAAGGGCTCGACCGCGGTGAGCGGCGGCCGGCGGGGCCCGGCGCCGGGGCTCGGGGCGGGGAGGGCCCGGGACGGCCGTGCCGAGCGCCCCCTTTGTGGGTTCGGGCGGCCTCGCGCGCTGGGCACAGCGGCTGTGGTGGGACCCAGGAGCCGGCGGCGTGGCTGCAGGAAGCGGGAGGGGGCGCGTCGGTGAGCCGCGGGGGCCGGGGCGGCGGGCCCGGGGAAGCCTGCTGGCGCTGCCCGCCGGGGGCGGCCTCTCCGGAGGGCGGCTGCGGTGGACGTGTGCTGGCCGGTGCTCTCGGCGTGCGCGCTGAGCGGAGGAGCGGTGCCTCTTTCCCTTCTGGGGGTTCAGAGAGTGTGCGCGGCCTAGGGGACGGCCATGTTGGCGGGTCACCCCTGCGCGGGCCTGGGCCCTGCCCCTGCCCCTCCGGCAGCAGAGAGGCTCGGGTGCTGGGCACCGAGCAGCAGGCCGGGCTCGTGGCAGGCTCAGCGGCTCCTTTAAGGGTGTGAGCCACTTAGGGGAACTGCAGCCCGGAGGTTCCCACTTGGGGGCTTCCCCCGCTAGGGAAAGGGCTGTCCTCGAGGTCCGGCGGGCTTCAGGAACCGGGGGAAGCAGGTTGTGTGTGTCCGCGGGCCGCTCCCTCTTGGGTCTGACCGCTGTGCCCCACGGAGCCCTCCACCGTGTTGGGCAGTGGCATCTGAGCACGAACTTGCCGTTTTGACCACCGTTTGAAATTTAAATTCGAGATGTCTCGGAGACACCCATCGGTTTGCTTGTTGGTCAAACTGTACGATGGTTTTTGTTTTGATTTTTGCCATGTGTTGTTCCAGAGATGTGAGCCAGAACAGAGAGAAAGTATACACAACTCTAAACTGTAAAGTGTTTTTGTTTCCTAGATCTCTTCTGAAATTAAGGTTCCAAATCCATCTTGTAATCTGTCTTAAGCTAGCACTGGAAGAGAAGCTGCTTGGGACACTCGCCCATCCCTTAGTACTCCCTCAGGCCAGCCAGGGTGGCTGGCTTTGCTTATTCCTCCGAGTGTATCTGGCCCTGGTGTCCGTCCCCGTCCCCCTGTCCCCCCTCCCCCCCATCCCCGGTGCCTGGAAGATCATTGAACACAGGAGATCAGGCTTCAAAACGTGAAACACTGTTGACCAGTACTTCTCAACTGCACGAGGTGGGGGGGGGGGTAGATTTTGCACCCCAAGGGGCACTTGGCAATGGGTGGAGACATTTTTCTTTGCTGGAGACTGGGAAGTGCTACTGGCTGATCTCTAGGGGTAGAGGTGGGCGGAGCAGCGAGCCCCAGTGCCCGTACTACCGTGGTACTACCGTGGCCGGGAAATCTGCGCTAAGCAAAGACTTACTGCTCCTGCAAGTGTTGTCCCATTCCTGTCTGTTCCTGCCCGGATGGGGGAAAGTCAACTGGCCCTTGGGGATTTTTCCACATATTTAATACATCTGTCTCCTGTACCGTATCTGCCATAAACAGAGAGCAGTTGACTTCCCGGGAATAATTGTTATAGTCGTCCTTCCACCTGAAGGCAAATCAGGACTTCCCCACAGCTGTGCACATCAGTGTGTCATAGTGTAGGAGGGATTAGGCTGGGTTTTAGTATAATTTCACAACTACAAAAACACTGCTTTCAGAGCATCTGATTTGAAAGTCAGGGTTTCAGGCTTAAAAGCCTTGTGACTCTTTGATATAGTAGTTACTTTGATATTGTAATTGAACCTGTGTATCAGTATTTTGAAGGCACAGGACTGGGCACCCCAGTCATGATCCCTGGCATGACACCCGGGCCAGCTCTGCCAGAAACGGGTCAGCGTCCGTGATCTGCAGGGTGTGGTGTCCAGCCCTAGAGCGATCGCAAGACCACGTTACCCTCTGCTCACCACCCTGTGCCTGCTGGGAGACCCTCTTGTCACTTTCATAAGTACTGTGTTGATTTTTATTGAAGGTTGGCGTGCGAGGAAAGGACATTGTTGTTCTGGGCGTGGAGAAGAAGTCAGTAGCCAAACTGCAGGATGAGAGAACTGTGCGCAAGATCTGTGCACTGGATGACAACGTCTGCATGGCATTCGCAGGTGAGTCTGGGGCCGGTGCCCCATTTCTCAAAGGTTAGTAAATATCGGGCCTTTGGAGACTATCTTGGTGGGTAAACTAAGAATCATGTTTTAAAACAGATTTGGACTTGTGGGGAAAAAAAAGGCTTCACCATGCTTTCTTGGGGGCGCCCTCTGGACCAAGGCCTGTGCTGTCGCCAGCACGTGACTGGATTGTAGTTCCAGTCTCGAGATAGGTTTGGCTTTCCACGGCCATGGCACCCTGCTGTGGGGGTGTGCAGGGTGCTCTTGGCGTTCACGTGGCTTCCTGTACTCCTCCCTGCTGGTCCACTGTAGGAAGATCCCAGTTCACCTGAGCTACACTGGGGATTGACTCGCTTTGTCTGAGCTGCTCGCAGAGGCTGATCGCTCCACCGTCAGTCGCCCAGATGACCTCAGAGCTGGGAGTCAGAGGAGCGGTTTGAGCACGGCTTCTGTCCGCTCGTGTGACCTGGGCCATCCTCAGCTGGAGCAGAGGAGGCGTCGGTCAGGTGGCATTCTCTCTGCCGTTGCAGGGCTCACCGCCGACGCGAGGATAGTCATCAACAGGGCCCGGGTGGAGTGCCAGAGCCACCGGCTGACCGTGGAGGACCCAGTCACCGTGGAGTACATCACCCGCTACATCGCCAGTCTGAAGCAGGTGGGGCCCCCCTGCCTGTGGCTCGGCTCTGCTAACCGAGCAGTCCCTGTTGGGTCACACACAGCTTCTGCCACGGTAGTTGGTGTTACCGTGTGTAGGTGTTTGCACACGTCACTTTAGGGGAATCAGAAAGCTGCACTGACGTCATGCGCAGTCCTGCTCTTTAACGCCCTACAGCTTATCCACTCGGGTGGCATTGTTCTCACTTAGTGCACGGGACGGTCCAAATTCGTGTTTCTGGAGGGAAATGGTAGTTTTTGTCTCGAAGCCCTGCATGACTGGTTACTTAGCGCTTGGGAGATGCTGAAGGCCCCCCCCACTACTGATGAAACGCTAGTCGTTTTAAAACCAGCTGTGCAGCCGGAAGTGTGTCTGTTGTCGAGTAGTTCCAGTGGCCTCAGTTGTGCTCTGTGACGCAGTTCTGGTCACAGGTCTAGCTTTCACATCCTTCCGCAGAGGGAAGGAGGACTGCTGAGTGCTCCGGCCTCGGCTCACCCGTCCTGTGCGTTGCAGATAACCTGAGAGCATCTCCATCCCCTCAGTGAAAGTACAGCTGCTCCGAACATTGTGTGTGTTGTGGAGGGTGGGTTCCAAGGGCCTTGCACGCTAAGACGACAGCATGAATGTGCTTCTTTTCCCACCAGCGCTACACACAGAGCAATGGACGCAGGCCGTTTGGCATCTCTGCCCTTATTGTGGGTTTCGACTTTGATGGCACCCCCAGACTCTATCAGACTGACCCCTCAGGGACATACCACGCCTGGAAGGTGAGTCCCTGACCGGACAGAGGGTCTTCCAGTGGTCTTGGCAGGAAAGGAGGTTGCAGAGGCCTTTGAAGGTATTGGGCCTCCTGGTGGTCCAGGGTGGCCTTGTCCTCCCAGTGCCTGTGCACTCATGCACATGGCGTTTCTGTTGCACGGCGTTTCTGCTGATACGGGAGCAAAGAAGTCAGGAAACTTGCTGTTTGAGACAAAGTCCAAGGATAGTGAGGTGTGGGGATACATGGCATAAAGTAAAATTGCCCACGCGTTCTCAGCGATGAAAAGACTCCCACTCTTGGTAAGGATCAGCACCGATGCCAAAAAGCCCTTTGGGGAAGGAAGCCATGGCGCGGGGGCGGGGGCGGGGGCCTGGGGTCCAGGCTCACCTGCTGCCAGGCTCCCTCACTGGGGCATACGGCTGGGCTCGGCAGCCATGGCCATGTTCTTGGGCTGGCTCTGGATTGTCATGCCTTTACCATATAACACACATTTGTTTCAGGCCAATGCGATAGGCCGGGGCGCCAAGTCAGTGCGTGAATTTCTAGAGAAGAATTACACTGATGAAGCCATTGAGACGGACGACCTGACCATTAAGCTGGTTATCAAGGCCCTCCTGGAAGTGCGTTTGCATTGGAAACCTGGTGCTTGGGGTGGGCAGAGCGCATGGCCCAGAAGTGGGCGGCCGGTGTACCAGCAACAGGGAGGGAGGCGCTGAGAGCACCAGGGGGAACGCTGGGGCCTCGAGGGCTTGCTTTGGCCGGCCGCCGCCCTGCTGCTCTAGCAGCTCCTCTCCGCGGCCGCAGCAGGCAAGGACCAAGTCTCAGAACTCTTCTGAGCACGGAGATAGGGAGAAGCCGAGGCAGGACAGGAACCACTGGGTGTGGATTCTGCCACTCCGAGCCCTCCGTCAGCCTTGCTGAGGCTCCTGCTGCTGCTAAGGTTGAGGAATTAGAAGTGGGAACAGTGGCCAGGAGTCATGGGGCATCGGGCTACATCAGCACTTCAGAGGTCTTGGCCGGTAAAGCCAAGGAGGCAGAGGGGGAGCCAGGCGGCCAGGCTGGGGGCCAGCTGTTGGGGCTCAGTGGTGGGGAGGGCTGTGAGCATAGCTGCTCTGGGAGAAGGGGCTGCGGGAGGCAGGTGGGGGACTGCCCTGCCGTTAGGACAAAAGCTTCGGGGGCCGGCTGGGGCTGCAGGGTGTCTCGCCCTCTCTCGAGCAGCATTTGAGGCATTTGCCTGAGCGATGTGGCCTTGAGGAGGGAGAGGTGTCTGATGTTATTCTCTTCCTTCCAAGGTGGTTCAGTCTGGCGGCAAAAACATTGAACTGGCTGTCATGAGGCGCGATCAGCCCCTCAAGGTAATCATGGAGTTCGTTTGCCGTCTCTCTCTGGAGCATTCCCAGTGATGCAGGGGACAGGGACCCCGGCCCTGCTGCTTAAGTGCTAGGAGAGAGGTGCTCCCAAGGCGCCCCACAAATGATGTTCTCTTGGCACACTGAAAAGGTGTCAGCAGCCAGGCAGGTTGGCTTCTGCTTTTCGCTTGCCTGCAGGCGGGCTCTGACCGTCACTGGATCAGGCGCACCCAGCCTGGTTTTCCTGTAGCAGCGGCCGTGAGGCGCAGTCTGGCCGGAGCCTGAGAGTCCCTCCCTGAAGGCGGCAGTGCTGCTCTGGGCACCTTGTGTGGCTTAGAGGCTAACCATAAACTTTCTTTGGTAGATTTTAAATCCTGAAGAAATTGAAAAATATGTTGCTGAGATTGAAAAAGAGAAAGAAGAGAACGAAAAGAAGAAACAAAAGAAAGCATCATGATAATGAAGTCTTGTAGTGATTTTTAAATTCAGATCATGGATGATTCTCAAAATGGCATGTAGGCATTTCCATTCCATTTATTACTGTCCATGTGTCCTGCAATAAATTTCTGTGTCAACCTTTTCTTAAGAGCGTCTGTGTGTTGGTCCGTGTATGACCGCTCCGTGGAGTCTTCTTGCTTTGCGTCTCCGAGCGCTGCCCTTACCGGGAGCTCTCCTTCGTGTTCCTTGTCGCCAGACGACAAACCACTGGTGGTGGGCAGGGGTGTCCGCCTTCTGGTTTGTGAGTTCAAGCAGCTCTAGGGGGGCGTGCAGAGTGTGACGGCTTCTGTAGATAGGCGTGTGGCCCTTCACACGGACACAGAAAACTCCTAGTTTCCCTCCTTTGGAGGTTCTAACCAGACTGACCTTGTTCCTAATTCACACAGAACATCAAGGACAAAAGCACAAACAGCACTCAGTTTAAGGGCTTCAATTCAAACTTCTGCGGAGCAGCAGCTGCGTCAGAACAAGTCCCATGTTTCTGGTTTGTGGTAGATCCAGTCTTGACATTTCTCAGCTTCCCAGTACTGACGGTCCCCTGCTTGCTGTCACTGTAGCCAGTGACTGCCCTGCTTCCAGCCTGTCCTGGTCCTCGGCTGGGTCTGCACAGGAGACTCTAACCCCCTTCATCCCCAGTTTTGCTGCTTCATAGCAGGCTCTGCTACCAGAATCCCCTCCTGTCTCCCTGTGCCCTGAGGACATGGCACAAAGGGCTCCTCGAGTCCTTGGGCAGGTTGCCCCTTGCGGCCATGCTGTTAGGACTCCAGGGCCCTGCTTTCCACCTCAGTCTACAGCTTCTCTTGCTGAGTTCTCACTGAATGGCACATATATATTCTATCTTCTAAAAAGGAATAAAAAGGTCCAGGTAGGTTTTAATAAAGCTCAGCATAAAATATGTAATTGTCAAAATGTCAGTTTCAAGTTTTAATAGCAAAATTAGAGTGGTAAACTGACTTGACTATATTTAGATTCGCTAACAGAAATACCTGTCTAGGGCAACTGCTGAGTCACCTGCTTAAGTTCAGAATTTGCGTCCTGGGTACCTGCATCCAGCACGTACGCTACGGAAGATTTTCACTTCTTGGCCAAGGATGTTCCTGGTCTGTGCCCACCCCCGCAAAGGAAGGTTGCCAGGAATTTGTTGAAATTTTGAAAGTGGTAATGGGGCTCTGACATTGCAGGCTGACTCCCGGCTGCCGGGATGGGCCTTGGGGCT
This sequence comes from Potos flavus, assembly GCA_028534135.1. Classification (NCBI taxonomy): domain Eukaryota; kingdom Metazoa; phylum Chordata; class Mammalia; order Carnivora; family Procyonidae; genus Potos; species Potos flavus. The sequence continues at coordinate 13,081 of JAPYYM010000906.1, forward strand.
CTGACACTGCTTTCTGAGTCAGCCAGAAACCCAGGCCAGTGAAGCGGGCAGCTCTTCCACACGGTGCTGGGGTCCAGGCCTGGAACAGGCCCGATGGCATCAAGGACCGGCAAGCTCTACGGAGCTCGGAGGCCACGGTAAAGCACCAAAAGAACCGCTGCTGAAGCAGGTTTACCTGCGAACTGCATTTTTAAAACTAGTTGTGTCCCAAGTGTCTGGGAAGCAGAGCCACTCGTTACAGGAAAGTACCCCACTGTGACGCTGGGCTGGGCTGACTCCTGCCCTTTCTCCAGACCAGCGGTCGGTCTCAGGCAAGAGCAGCAGATGTCCCCCCGAGATCCTACCTGCCTGAGGCCTGAACAGCTCCTGCCTCAGGACAGGCATGTCACACAAGATGTGACTCCGGCAGCAGAATCAACAGAACTATTTACTTTCAGAGCAGGGAAGAAAGTTTTAAAGGTCTGCATGTTTATTTATAATTACAATTTACATAACTCCAACAGAGCAGCCCATTGCTATGTCCTAATTCTTAGCCAGTAAGTCCTACAAAAATAAACCCAAGCTTTTACAGTAACTGAATCAATACAGAACTAAAACCTTTATAGCTATTTAAAGGGGTGTAGTTACCAAGGTGCTTATGTTTAACACAATGCCCTCTGCAGCAGAAGGGCGCATGCTTACACTAAAGGTCTGACCCATTTACTCATGCAACAAATTTATATTCCCCACCCACCCTCCACCCACTGTAAAACAAAAACACAACTATTTACAATTGAGAAGAAATAATGTTTTCGGTCAACCGACCTTGAAAAAACGACTGGCTCATTTCCAAGTGGATGAGACACTGAACAGTGGCCAGAGTCCCAATACTGACCAGCCTGAGTCTGGGGATGGCAGGGGCGGGGCAGGACGGACAGGGACCCCACAGGGGGGCATGCCCTGGGCTTTGGCCCCCAACCCCGATTCCTATGGAAGCCAGGCTCTGAGCAACAGTTCCTAGCTCATGTTCAGGACCCCTTCCTAAGCCTCCAGGATTCCCCCTCTTCCTCGC
>JAPYYM010000907.1:0-14129 GCA_028534135.1 Potos flavus
TACGTGTGGAGCGTAAGGAAAAACACGGAGGACATTGGGAGAGGGAAGGGAGGGATGAATTAGAGGAAATCGGAGGGGCGAAGAACCATGAGAGACTGTGAACTCAGAGCAATGGACTGAGGGTTTTGAAGGGGAGGGTGGTGGGGGAATGGGTGAGCCTGGTGGTGGGTATTGAGGAGGGCACGTATTGCATGGAGCACTGGGTGTGGTACATAAAGGGTGAATCTTGTAACACTGAAAAAATAAAATAAAAGTATTTGGGAAAAAAAAAAAAGAGGATTTTGACCAAAAAAAAAAAAAAAAGGAAAGCTTCTGGGACATTTTAGCAGGAGAGTGATACAATATGATTTACATTTTGAAAATGGACCCAGTGTGAACAGTAAATTCAGGGTGGGCAGGTACAGAAGCAGGGAAATCAATTAGGAGGCAATCGCAATGGTTGATGTGAGAAAAGTTAGTGGCTGAGGTTAGAGTAGTGGCAGTGGTCATGGCAAGAAGGGCTGGATGCCATATATCTATATATATGGTATATCTATATATCTATACATATGTATGTATATATATGTATATCATATGTACATATGATGTAGCTATATTTATCTATATATATATGATAGAATTGATGGAAATTGCTGATGTGGAGCATGAGGAAAAAGGGAAGATCGAGGCTGTCAACTGGAATGTTATTGGTCAAACAGAATATGAGATCATTTCTTTTTTTTAAATAAAGATTTATTTATTGATTTGAGAGAGAGAGCAAGAGTGTGAGCAGGGCAGAGGGAGAGAGAGACTCCCAAGCAGACTCCATGCTCAACGTGGAGCCTGATGTGGGGCTGGATCTCACAACCCTGAGATCACAACCTGAGCCAAAACCAAGAGCTGGATACCTAACCGACTGTGCCAACCAGGCGCCCTGAAAATGAGGCCATTTCTGAGATGAAATACACTGGGAGAAACACAGGTTTTTTTGTTTTTTCGTTTTGGTTTTTTGTATGTGTGTGTGTGTGTGTGTGTGGTGGGAAGGGAAATGGGGACCATACTTTGACAAGAATATTAAAGATCCAAGTAGATATGATTATTGATTATAATGAAAGATTTGTGTACTGCTGTGTGCACCTGTGTAATGTTTACAGTTATCACTGTAGATTCCTGAGCAACTTAACTTGATCCAGAATTAAAGACCCTACTTATTTACAAGATTTGTTTTTGTAATTAATATATCTTAAAAATTAATTTTTAAGATATAAAAATGTATAGGATGGCCAATATCTTACTGCTAAAGAGAAAACCAATCACCCTTTGTGCCCTTTGTCTCATAAGAGCATGGCACTTGATTTTCATTTTGGTAATTTCATTCCCAAACATGGATATGTAAGAGAAAATGACTTTTGATTTTTTCCTATGTATTATATCACTGGAAAAATTAGGGGCTAAAAAGCAATACCTTCCCTTAGCTACTAGGGTCTAGTACAACATTTTACAAGCAAGTTATTGTATTATCTTTTTTATTCCATTTTTGGTATTTTTTTTAAGATTTAATTCATTTATTTGATGGAGAGAGAGACAGAGCATAAGCAGGGAGAAGGGGGAAAGGGAGAAATAGGATAGCCACTGAGCAGGGAGCCCAACGTGGGGCTCGATTCCAGGACCCTGGGATCATGACCTGAGCCGAAGGCAGATGCATAACCGAATGAGTCACCCAGGCTCCCCATGGTATCTTATTTTTACATAGCAGAGTATATAATTTTAATTTAAGTCCGATGAACACCACATTTTATAGTTGTTAAAGTCACAAATAATAATTTTTTCATAGACAGGAGGAAAACATAGAAATTCAATTCATTCTTTGCTCCTAGTAACATGCTGAGACTTAAGATTTATAGTACATTTTCCTAAAGGAAAATCAGCTCAGGTCCAAAACATTAAATGAAGGGGTAATTCTAAAATAGGTCTTTGAGTTAACAACATTTCTCTTTGATCTGGTGTCTCCCTGCTTTTGAATTTATCCTCCATGAATTCAGGTGGCTTATCTGTAAAATGTGGATAATAAAATGAGGTCATTGTGAGAATCCAGTTGAAAAATGCAGGAGAAACACTTTGTAATCACTGAAATGCTTATAAATATTATGCTTTTTGTTTTTGTTATGCTACTATGTGTCTTGCATAAGATATAGAGATTCCTCCATTTGATTTATAATTAATCATCCATAAGGAAGATAAATTTCCCACACTTTTCACACTAAGGTAGATGAAGTTTATAAGTTTCTAAGGCCTTTGAATAGAGATAGGACTGGATTTTCAACTGCCTTCCTTTTGCTTTTCTTTTCTCCTCTCTCTCTTTCTCTCTCTTTTTTAACGTAGACTCCATGTCCACAATGGAGCCCAATGCAGAGCTGGAACTCATAACCGTGAGCTCAAGACCGGAGCTGAAATCAAGAGTCCAAGGCTTAACAGACTGAGCCACCCAGGTGCCCCTCTTCCCCTGTCTTTTTATGCTTTCCTCTTCCCCTTCCTCTACTCCTCTTCTTCCTCCGCCTTACCTCTCTCTTTCACTGTCTCTCTCTCCCTCTCCACTCTGTACTCTCTACCTTTCGCTTACACAAATCTGAGCTAAGTTCTTGTCTGAACTCTATTCTTTTGGCCAGAGGATTCCCAATGAAAGAGACAATCATGAAGTCACTCAAGAGAAGCTCAGTGGGTTAAAGCCTCTGCCTTTGGCTCGGGTCATGATCTCAGGGTCCTGGGATCGAGCCCTGCATGGGGCTCTTTGCTCAACGGGGAGCCTGCTTCCCCCTCTCTCTCTGCCTGCCTTTCTGCCTACTTGTGATCTCTCTCTGTCAAATAAATAAATAAAATCTTTTAAAAAAAAAAAAAGAGAAGGCAAACCTGGCCCCAGGACCTAGGCTCGGCCACCGACGGGACTCTGCCGGGCAGTGACCACGCCATGCCTCCAGGCCCCTCATCTGCCCGGTGGAATGATCTGTCCTCTCTTAAGCTATGTATCTGAGGATGCAGGCCCCTGGAGTAAATCGTGCAACCTGTGGGGAGCAAGCGAAGCCCCCTTCTTCATTTACTTGGTCTGACTCCACCTATGGGTTACTTTTCTTTCTTTTTTAAAATAAAGATTTTATTTATTTATTTATTTACTTGACAGAGAGACACAGTGAGAGCAGGAACACAAGCAGAGAGAGTGGGAGAGGGAGAAGCAGGCTTCGAGCTGAGCAGGGAGCCCGACTCGGGACTCGATCCCAGGACCCTGGGATCCTGACCTGAGCTGAAGGCAGATGCTTAACAACTGAGCCACCCAGGTGCCCCGTTACTTTTCAACAAAAGGGCCAATACAAGTGTTGTGTTCGGGGTGTAGGAGAATACAGGTTTAACTTCAAAGACTATAATCAGTCAACACTGAGGTGCGTAACAGCAATAATTACATAATGGTACTATGTGAAAGTCGTAGCTATTGGATATTGTTTGAGCATCCACTTGATGAATGTGCTGTATATATTTTTTCTGTTTTGCTAATAATGATATGACTGACCACTCGCCCACCTAGAGCCATCTGACCTAAGCGTCAGTGGAGTTGGGTTTGTTGTCGGGCACAGCACTTTTCTGAAATTAAGGCCGTAGTCCTGGTCACGAGTAAAAGGTTTGTGTGTTTTGCTCTCTGTATACATGCTCTCTGTGTACTCAGTAGTTCTGACTTAATTAGCATCTTGGTCCAGAGAAGCAGAGAGGCTTCCAAAGTGTTGGGTAGGAGATACTTTAACATATATGTGTGGTCACATATATGTGTATGTTTATGTACGTTGTATGTATAATTATCAATGTATGTTTACATATGTTGATAATTCTGTAGTCTTGTACTGAAGTGAGCAGCTTTCACTACATAAGAGACTGTTTTACCCCGATGTCTTGGAAGTTGTATGAAACAAAGAGGCGAACAGCTTTCTTTTTTTGGACACTTGAGATTTAAAAAGGTACAAGAAATATTGTGGATTGAGAAGTGACACAATAGATAAGACATGGTTGTTGTTTATAATGAAAGATTCCAGTACTTGTTTGTACATCTCTGTAATACTTCACATTCCTGAGCACCATCAAGTTGTTAACATCCTCCGTCGTAAAGTTATCCCGCATTGTTTGTACTGGTCAGCTTCCAGCCGCCGAAGGGAACACCAGTCATTCTTTGGCAATGGAAACTGGCAATCTAATTTTCATTTCAGCAGTTTGGTTTCCAAAGGTAAGAACGTAATAGAAAACCCACTTTTCCCTCCTGAATATCATATTTGTAGTGTGGTAGAGTCGAAATTATAGTACGGACAATAATAATGGAGAGAGAAATAGAAACTACATTGAATAAGTACACAGACCAAATGAGAAAATTGGCAAATGACTTTTTTTGTTTGTTTGTTCGTTTGTTTTTTTTGACAAATGACTTAACGTTAAATGCAAGCGACTTGGTAACTGGGGTTGCCGAGTGAAGAGAAGGCTGCGGTGGTTGGGTCACATTGAGGACGGATTCCCGTAGAAGAAGGCGGGAATCCAGGAGCTTATTGAGTAAGTGGAACGTTGCAAATATGGGGAGAGGTCTGGGCGCCATAGTTAGGAAGGTGCTAGCAGATTTACTAATTCCTTCATTCACATGCGAACATATTGACTTATGATTGTGGCCCTGCTGTGGTAGGCCGTGGAGACAAACACACAAGGAAGGTGGACTCTATCTCTGACGAGGAGGGAATGGATATGGGACTCTGGATCTTGGGAGCAGGGAGGTGATAACTGAAACCATGAGCACGGATGAGGCCACCCAGAGCATGTGAAGAGGGAGAAGAACACTAAGCTGAATGCGGGGCCCTGCAGAAGCCCAGGAAAGGTCAATGAATGTTGAGTCTTATTAGACACGTAGAACAGAGTAGAAATTGAGTGAAGGAGTGAATGAGATGTGACAGAGTTGAGGTGTTTGGGTGCTAGCTGGGGAAAGTGAACTCAAGTCAGAAGTTCAGTTTTTTTAGAAGAGAATAAGAGAGAATGGTCAAAGGGGAAATGCAAGGAGAGAAAGAGGATCTGAAAGAATAGGAGAGGGGGGACTGCTTGGTGGAGGAGAGCAGGACGGGAATAGGGTTAGGGGATGGGGATGGCCTTGGGGGGAGGGAAAGCAGTGTAGGTAAGGATGGTGTAGGTATGAATATGGTTGTTGTAGTTTGGGGAATGATGATGCAGGAATTCAAAGTAATAAGTTGGGACATAAAATGACATAGTGAAAGAAATAGCAGGAGATACAAGAAGTAAGATTTCTCAAGGCTCTCCAATAAAATTCTCTGAGGAAGGTGTTACCCTTAAAAATAAAATTGCTCATTGTTTCACCAGTGAAAGGTGGGTGTATTCAGAAATAGCAAAGAACTTTAATCCAGGAGAGGCAAGCTAGGGCAAAGCTATAGGTGAGTCTGGAGAACTAAAGAGAAGACTGCATTGTTATAGAGAGGAGAGGGGAGGTGTTGGGAGAGACTGTTATAAACTGAAATTTGGTTGGAGTAAACTGGGAGCTGGAAGTACAGTGGCTTTTCATGCCTGAGTTGTAACAGCCTCTCATTGGCTGGGCTGTTGCCAGAGGAGGAGGAAACCTTCCTTCCTTCTGCTGGGATAGTAAGATAGAATCTTCTGGAAAGGTCCGTCTCCTCCTGTTGGGTCTGCGATGGGCCAGGCGTGGTAGGGCTGAGAGCTCCCTCTGCTGGCCTCCTGACTCCATTCTAAGCAAGGTTTCCTTTTATTACATTTTCACAAAGGGGAGCGCAGCTTTGGTTTTGAGCCACTGAGTGATGGATGTGACAGGATGGTAGATAGTGTCATCGAGGTGAATGATGAAGAAGGGAGTTTTGGCAGCAAGATTTAAAACTCGGACTAATCAGTGATGGAGAAGAGTCATCTCCAGAAGACGATGTTGCCAGAGACTGGGCGAAGAAATAACCAATGAGTGCTTGGACCAATGCATTAACTATGAAGATAAATCACAAGGGATAATTTTAGAAGATCGGAATGCAAGATCTGTCCACTGTCCGATACAGTCGTCCCTAGCCACAAGTGGCTACTGAGCATTTTAAATATGACTAGTCTGAATTGCTCTGATGGGCTGTGATGTAAATCACACAACTGATTTGGAAGACTTAGTATGGGAAAATATTTCATTAATAGATTCTAAATTGATTGCAAGCTGAGATAATAATATTGGGGGTATATTGGATTAAGTAAGCAAAATTTATTATTAAAATTAATTTCACCTGTTCCTTTTGACTTTTTAAAAACGTGGCTACTAGAAAATTTAAAATTACACATATGGTTCACGTTACATGTTTTTGGACAATGTTGCTATGAGGTCAGTAATACTGGGGTGGCCTCTAGGATACAGAGAAATTGGTACAAGGTGGAATTGTAGAAAAACATTAATAAACCCTTTGGACCACCTTCAATTTGAGTCGGTAATTCGATATTTAGGTGGCGATAGTTGTAGATGAACTGTCAGCGCTGTTTTAAGTGGCCCATTGAGAATGCGTTTGGTTGGGACCTGTCTGCTATGGTACACGTCTTCTTTCTTACCCAATACAACATTTAGTGGGTTGGTTAATGGGAAAAAAATCAGTTAAAGAAGAAAGCCATAAAAAATGAAGCATACGAGCAGAATTTAAACAGTCTATTTAAATTTAAAATATAAGCCTATGCTCATCCATTGGTTGGTTCTTGGTTATTTTAGGAATAAGGCCTTTGCACGATAATGCTTTTTCCACTGTTTCAGCAGTAACAGTGTCAGGTTCTTTATGGTAAAGTGACAGGTTTGGGGACAAATCTAAGAGCAGAAGTTTTAGAGATTTTTGTAAGTTTTCCTCAGCTCTTCGCTGTTTCCTCATCCATGCCTAATTCCACTTTGGAAACTCAAGTGCATCCAAAGATTTCAACTTTTTTCTACTCTTGTGTTCATCTGTTTGCATCTTCAATTAAGGACACAACCACACATGGAAGTGGCATGAACATTCTGGTGGCATAGCTGACTGACCTTGATATGCACTCAAGCCAGTGGGGAGGGAACTGTGAGAAAGGTGAGGAATGAGTAGTGAGGGAAGGAGAAGTGAGACCAACCCCAGTCCTGGCCAGGGACATGGGCATCCCCCAGAGTGCGTCAGGTGTGAACAGAGAGATGGTTGAGTGGAGGCGGGCTGAGAGAATTTCCTCAGTGCTAACAAAGAAAGTCAGACATTGGTGTTTGGAGTTCAGAAGGTTGGAGGAAGGATTCTGAAGCAGGCATGGCTGGATGGGACACTCCAGTGGCCAGCAAGAGGGTACCATGATGGCAGTTTGTCCCAGCAAAGAGTGCAGGGGAGCAGAAGGCTTCTGTTTATGGAGCGCTTTTCCTGTGCCCACCCCTAGCTTGTCTTATTTCATGCAATGCTCATAGTGTCAGGTCACGTCACCGAGCAGTTTTCCAAAACAAGTAGTTTAGATTAGAGCACTCCTCTGTCACATTTCAAAAGGAGTTTCTGGAATGAGGGTTCCTCCAGTCATACTGTGCATCACAATCACCATGAGAGGGTGCGGGGTGGGGTGAAGAGAGCTTATTCAAATGATGATTTCCAATCCCCGTCCCCAGAAAATTGGATCCAACTGGTCTGGAATGTGGCCATGCTTACCAGGTGATTCTGATATAGAAGGTTCATGAAAACTGAGTAATGTTACAATATTGCCTCTGTGGGGGACTGTAGAGGAGGGCCAGCCATAAACAGATGGCGTACTGCTGAGTGCAAAATGGAGACTACAAATAGGTATAGTGGTTTGTTGGAGGCGGCTCAGACCCACTTGCAAAAGCCAATTGTTAAAATGGAAGAAATTTCATGAGGCACTTATTAAACACAACTGTTCTTGATAAAAAATAAATTATATAAACTTATAATTGAATAGATTATATGAAGAACAAAGGCAATAAATACTCAAATTCCTCACTTCTTAATGACATTGCCACATTATTATCCTCTCTGTTCCTGAGGTTATTTGTGTCTATTGTATCTGCGTGGTGGAGATGCTGTATGTATTAGTTATCTGGTGCTGTGTAACAAATGACCCCAAGACCAGCAGCTTAAAAGCACAAACACTTATTCCCAGACAGTTTCTGCAGGCTGGGAATCTGGTTGCTGCTTAGCTGGGCCGTTCTGGCTCAGGGTGTCTGATGAGGCTGTCCTCACACCGATGGAGATGCCACCATGTCAAGGTTTGTCCAGGACTGAAGAATGTGCCTCTAAGCTTGTTTACACAGTCAATGGCAGGTCTCAGTAGTTCTCAGGCTGATGGCCTGAGGAGGTCAGTCCTTCTCAGGCGATTTGACAGAAGCCTCCCCTCAGGTTCTTGCTATGTTAGCTCCTCTACAAAGTGACCCAGAACAAATGGCAGGAGAAGCAGGTGGGGGAGGGGAGAGAAAGATGGAAGCTGAAGTCTTTATATAACCTGATTTGGGTAGATACATCGCTTCTGCTGTATTCTGTTCATTAGAAGTGAGTCCACAAGTCCTGTCTACATTCATGTGGTAAGGAATTCATCTCCACCTCCTGAAAGGGAGGAGTATAAAGAATTTATACACACCAGGGGCACCTGGGTGGCTCAGTGGGTTAAGCGTCTGCCTTCGGCTCAGGTCATGATCCCAGGGTCCTGGGATCAAGCCCTGAATCCGGCTCCCTGCTCAGCAGGGAGTCTGCTTCTCCCCCTCTCTCTCTGCTGCTCGCCCTGCTCATGCGCTTGCTCTCTCTCTGTCAAATAAATAAATAAAATCTTAAAAAAAAAAAGAATTTGTACACATACCACATCGTATAAAGGCGTGCTAATGCTTGTCTCTTCTTAGCACCCATACTCTGTGATGTCACATCGATAATTTGAAATAACTGGTATGGTGGGAACATTTACATCGTGGAAGTCAGCAAACACTTTAAATCAGGTCCTCCAGCCCCACTCCCACCCCTCGTGGTAAACATTTACCAGCGCACCACTGGATGGATATAGAGCGATGTGCTCACAGACCTAATGTGCAGTAGATGGGTTTTAGATGGGGCTTTGGAAGGGAGAATAAAAGATTCAGAATATAGGACGAGATAGTTTCTGAATTTGAAAAGAGTAGAAATGGTGCAGGAAATGGAGGCTTGGGGAGCTTAAATATGCCCATACAGACATCCAAAAGTGACATGAAAAAGGATCTCTCTCTCTCTTGCACATACAGGATTTTAAATGTAGGTTCATGCTAGATTGAACTCTGGGGACACAAAGTCAAATGTGTTAGAGACAGCATGCAGGATTTTCTACCTAGCAATCAGGACGAGTATGTAACCGTTTATATAATTGCCTATGAAGCCCCAAACAAGTAATATACACTCCAGTGGGGATGACCTACACCTAAAATAGCCCAGAAGTTCAAAAACCAAGTTTTTATTTCTTTAAACTGATTCTTTGGTGTATGTGATATGCCCCCAAATAAGCAAGGAGCTCTATCATCTATTAGGTGAGCAGGATTTTTTTTTTTCTAAAACGAAACCTTCCAGGAGGATAGCATTTTATTTTATTTTATTTTATTTTATTTTATTTTATTTTAAGATTTCACCCATTGAGAGAGAGATGAGAGACAGCATGAGCGGGGGGAGAGGGGGAGGGCAGAGGGAGAAGCAGACTCCTTGCCAAGCAGGGAGCCCAATGTGGGACTCAATCTCAGGATCCCAAGATCATGACCTGAGCCGAAGGCAGACGCTCAACACACTGAGCCACCCAGGCGCCCAGGAATCATAGCATTTTAGATCTGAAAATGACCTTAGAAAACATGTAGAACAGTATTTCTTGAAGTGTGTTCGTCAAACATCAAAATCAGAAATACCTGATGTTGTTGTTAAAACCTGGTACCTCATTGATATGTGGAACACATCTCAGAACTCTTGCATTGATGGAGTCTTAGGAAGCTGTACATTTCACAAACTCTCTACATGATTCTGGTGCATTCAAATGAGTAATCCAGTCAAAAACCTTTTGTTTTATACATAAAGGTAACAAATTTCTAAGATGCAAAGAGATTCCCCCTTAAGTGAGTCTACATAGCTATTAAGATCCCATCCCCTTAAAAAAAAGGAAAAGCGATCCATAAAATTGAATTTGGGAAAAAATAGGAAGCACACCCTTTGTTTAAAGAGATAGCTGAAGGGCAACACAGGACTTCAAACGACATTATGTTGGTCATGTGTGTAGTTACTAGTCCATATGCCCCACCTAGCCACGAATTAGTGTGGTTACCTTAAATTGCTAACATGAAAATCTTAACGTTCCACTTCTGAAGTCATTGGTTTTAGCTACTCTGTTTTCTTTTTCTAGGTTTCCAAGGTTGCTCTTTTGAGCATGATTTTAGAAATGTAATTATAACTCTGATTTTATACTTCTGGACTATGTAATCAAACACAGACTGGTCAGAGTGGAAAATATACAATTCTTAGCCTTGCTACATTGACAAGGAAAGTGGCCGGATTCAAATCTGAGTGGCAGGTCTTCCTAGTGGCAACTTCCTCCCTACCCACTCCCTCACCCCCCAAATCCAAAAGAGATGCTGTAGGAAATGTAGACAGAGGGGTGTGGAAACAGTTTTTCCAGAAACATTTTTCTTTTGATCCAATAAATCATTTAAACGCCCTTTTCCAGGAAAAACTTTTATTCAGTTTCATGCATTGTTAGACAGGTGGAGAAAGAGCAAGTTAAGAAAGAAAAAAAGTCTAACATGAAAAATTACCCTCACTGTGTCCAGTGGATTATTTGTTTATTTGCACTGTTCTTAAATCCAAATGGCAACCTCTTCAGAGTAACATCTGATCCAGAGTTGCTCCAGGAATATAAATCTTGTCTAAAGGCTGGGCATTTAAAGCTGATTATATATTTTTACAATAACTTTAGGAGTGTTATGGAGCCATTATCTCTCATGATCGGAGTTTTCTTTCTATAACATGACTTAATCTTTTTATTTTTAAATTTTTTTCTTGGAAAAGGTTCTCCAACCCCAATCAAGCATTCAGATGACTGCGGTCCTGGCCAACATCCTGGTTACGATCTAATAAGAAGGTCTAAGCCAGAACTACCCAGATAAACTTCTCCTGAAAGATTTAATCCTAATTCAAACTAAATCCTTTGTCCAGTGCACACCCAGTGTTGCATTTTGTTTTTCCGAGGGTTGCTCCAGAATGGTGTTGGCACAGGCACTGCCAAATGACAGCCTTATCGCTTTTTGCTTTTTGGTTTTTTCCCTGAAAGAATCCAGGAATGTGCATTTAATACAATTAAAGACAGTGTCTGCAAAATGATAGAATGAATTTTTATTCTCTTAAACCTCCAAATCAAAGTGCACAGTGTTCTGTTTTCCAGCCAGACCTTGCAATAAATGCTAACCCAGCTCTTGGGTTTGTGTTTGGACTATCAATACAGTCATTAAAGATACATCATAGGGAAAGGGCAAGTAGCTGCCAATAGTGCCTTTTTTTTTTTCTGGAATATTCTATAATTATTGGTGCATCAAGATGGAAACCCTGGTCGGCTGAGAACAGATGTTACTTTAAAAGGCTCCCCCCAGCAATCCCCCCAAGAGTATTTTTCCACACGCAGTGTCACGGGCCTCTCAATGACAACAACGTTCCACGACGCAGCAGCCCTTAGCTGTCACTTCACCTGCGTCGTCCCCGGCGCCATTGGGCTTTTGACGTGGTTCCGAGCCGACTGCGCAAGCCGCCCCCCCGGATCCCTCCCGAATCCCGCGCGCGCGCCGGCCCCCTCCTCGCAGTGGTTTGTCCTGCAGCTCCCCCGGGCTGGGCGGCCAGTCGTGCGGCCCGCCGCGCCGCCGCTTCGCCCCTGTCCTCTGGGTGGCCCCCGCGCGCGGCGGGCGCTCAGTCGGCCCGCGGGAGGTGAGGCGTGCGGAGGCTGCTGCGGCTCTCGGCGCCCCCAGCCTCGCCGGCCGGCCACAATCCCCGAGCCCAGACAAAAGAGGCCTCGAGCGCAGGAAGGCACGGGCGGCGGCGGCGGCGCGGGGCGATGGCCGCGCGAGGAGGCCGGGCGCTGCTGGCGCTGTGCGGGGCACTGGTCGCCTGCGGGTGGCTGCTGGGCGCCGGAGCGCAGGAGCCCGGGGCGCCCGCGGCGGGCATGAGGCGGCGCCGGCGGCTGCAGCAGGAGGACGGCATCTCCTTCGAGTACCACCGTTACCCCGAGCTGCGCGAGGCGCTGGTGTCCGTGTGGCTGCAGTGCACCGCCATCAGCAGGATCTACACGGTGGGGCGCAGCTTCGAGGGCCGGGAGCTCCTGGTCATCGAGCTGTCCGACAACCCCGGTGTCCATGAGCCTGGTAAGGGCGCTGCACCTCGCCGTCTCTCGGGGCGTCTCGGAGGGCTGCAGAGGCTTGGACGGGTGGCGGTGGGGGGCAGGAGGAAAGAAGGTGGGCCCACGGGTGCCTTTTGGGAAAGGGCGCCTGGGGTGGAGGGTGACAAGTGGAGAGAGGGATGCAGGTGGACGTGAACCTGACCTAGAGCGTTGCGGGTTGCCAGGTTCCCCATCTCTGCGGTCCTTCCTGCCCCGCCGCCTCCAGCCCTTAGGTCACCTCTCGGGGAGCACGGGCCCGGGAGGCGGGAGGGCGGGAGGTAGGAGATCGGAGCACGCAAATCCGCACGCCAGCAAAACCGGACGGTCACTCTCACTTTGCTGTATCAAAGACCGGAGAGAAGAATGGAGAGTCCTCAGAGAGGAGGTAGACCTTCCTTGCAGACAAGAGCAGAAAGATAAGGTGCAGAAATCAGGGCTTAGACGAAACGAGGAAGAGTCCTTTCTTATTTGTTTCCTCCTTTCCAGAGGACAAGCTTATTGGGTCCTGCGGGCTCTGCGTACCCATCCCTACCTGGATGTGCGTATTAGGTGGGCGCGCTGCTGTGGGGGCTCCAGGAGTGTGAGAGAGAGCGGCAGCACAGGGTGGTGGTGTGTGCAGACACGCAGGGCTTCCTCCCAGGGTGGGAAAGTGGCTTCTGATCGGCATTGCAGTTCTGAAACTGCGTGGGGCCTAAGGAAGAAAGGAATATCCCATTTTCTCTGCTTTAGCCGGTTGAGATGAGTAGTTTGTGACCAGGTTTTTATTTCAGCTGCTGTTCTCCATAGCCATCTTATGCATCTTCCTTCTGCATATATAAGGCACGTTTTGTTGACGTTAAATGTGATTCATTTGGTATTCATAAATGGATTTAAAAAATGTTCTTGGGGATTTTTTTTCATTATGCTTCTGTTCTTTGGAAATGATGTAACTTGAAATGATATAAGGCGGGGTCTTCTGATAGTAAAGGTACTGTGAAAATAATCTGGGCTAATACCATTAGCATAGGATGCTTGATTTTTTTTTTTTTAATGACAGAGAAAACTAGAAAATAGGCAAAAAATTCTCAGTGCAGGGCCAGAATAGTTTTATAATGATATTTAGGAATCCAACTGAAAAATACTAAAATAAGTGATCAATAAAGACCCTTTGGTCTTCAAATGCAGAGTGTATGGGTTGATCAATAGTATATCTTTAAACAGGAAAGTTTTCTTACCTTCAACTAATATGAGGGAAAGAGTGTAAACTTACTGTTAAAAGCCTAAAATGAGATCCTAGAAAACATTTTATGCAGTGAGGGTCTAGCAGGACTCAGCATGTAGACTCAGAAAGTTTGAAGATTAGTTTCATATTGTTCTCTGAAGATAAAGAAAAATTAAAAATGTGATGACTCCCCTTTCGAGTATTTCAAATACCCAAAAGCCATGACATCCTGGGCACAGATGAGGCTAAATATTTGTGATTCTCCTATTGCCTGCTTGCTTAGAACCTTTGTTATTCTACTATGAGAGATTGCTCCTCAGAATGTTACCCTGTTTCTTCAAGATTATATGAAAGCTAACGTTAACTTTTTTGTTGTTTTGTTCCAAGTTAAATACAATTCTAAAGGGATATTACTGTTAGAATGCAATATGCTTTTGAAGATGAAAACAATAGTTCTTTTACTTCAGTACCTTGAATGTATAGTCTTTTTAAGATTTGCAGGTTTCTCTTTTAGATTGCAAACTCTATGAGG
>JAPYYM010000908.1:0-14129 GCA_028534135.1 Potos flavus
ACGCGCTCTCCAGTGATTAGAAACAGCAACTTGTTATTATTATTTTTTTCTCTTGTTCCTCTCGGAGAGATGGACACACCAAAACCTAGGAGAGAGAAATGATTCAGACTCCGGGTGAGTCAGCAGGCAGCCAGCCCCAGGAAGGCACCTGGATTCCCGATGTGCCAGAAAAACAGGCTGGATGCCTCTCTGTTTGTCACATTGGTCTCCGTGCCCCTGGGCCTGGCACCGGCGGGCGTGGGGAGAAGCAGCTCTTTCTAGCAACGGCGGGCGGCGGCGGAGGAGATGACTTCCGCCCACACAGAGAATCATGGGGGACTTTTTGGAGGAAGGGGATGGGCAGGGGAGGTCCTCAGAGAGGAAGGGGGACACGGGCCCTGTGAGAGTTGCTGTAGGCTGGCTGTCCCCACTTGGCTGAGGGAAGGGAGGCAGCTTCTGGGAGCAGGGGCAGCAGAGGGGCGGGGGTGGGCTTCCTGATGGCACATTTGCACACAGCCAGGCCGTGCCGGGTGCCCTGTGAGACCCAGGGAGGCCCTCAGAGGCAGCCTCACCTCCAGGGACCTTGCGGGTCAGCTGGGAGGACAGAGCATTTCCGTCATCCAAACACAATCATGAAATCATGGGGGCACTTAGAACTCCCCCACCCAAGTTGGCCACTCAGTTAGTGCCCCTGGAGCTCAAGGGAGTTGGGGAGCCTTGGGTGAAAGTGGCCCAGAGACAGGTGCATTGGGGTCAGCACAGAGAAAAGGCAAAGAGGCAGACTCCAGGCTCCAGACCCTGTCCGGGACACCTGGAGAGACCAGCACAGCCCCCAGCACAGCCCCCAGAGGCCCCACAGAGCATAAGGGGGAGCATAAGCACTCCCCACACCACTTCGCATGCAGGGATTTGCCACGAATCCCTTGTGAGGCAAGGGGCTCCCTCTTATTGACAGCTGTCGTGGGTGCTACAGTAGAGGCTCTGATAAGGCCTGCAGAGGTGAGGTTGCTTGTGCCGTGGTCACACTTCCCTGACCCCACCGAACCTTCACCTTGTCACCTGCTGTGGCACCAGCATGTGGAAAACTCTGCCCTACATCTTTAAAATCCCCTTTGTCCTGATTACCAGAGCATTGTAGTTCGCCCGTTCATGGTAAGAGATCTGCCAAATATAACAAAGAAGAGAAAAGGTTGTTTAGATCTTTTAATGTCTCATCACCCAGAAGGAAACACTGTTAACGTTTTGGTCTATTTCTTTCCAGTCTTTATTTTTCCCGTGAACGTGTAGGCCTGTGGGGAAGTGCATAAAAACACGTAAATCTAAATTTACAGAGGGGCACCCGGCCGGCTCAGTCAGTGGAGCGTGCGACTCTATCATGATTGTGAGTTCGAGCCCCACATTGGATGTGAAGATTACTTAAAAAAATAAAATCTTAAAAAAATATTGGGATCATACAGTCTTGTATTCTGCTCTTTTCCTGCATTCTTATGAATTACTCAATACTATTAAAGAGTATATGCACAGTTTAAAGAACACTAATAAAACGGAAAGCCAGATATCCACTACTCCATTTAAGAATTATATACTACTTTTTCACTTCCCGTTATGCTGTGGACATTTTCCCATGCCATTAAATATTCTTTGAGAACCTGAGTTTTTTTTTTTTTTTTTTTAAGATTTTATTTATTTATTTGAGAGAGAGAGATCACAAGTAGGCAGAGAGGCAGGAAGAGAGAGGGGGGAAGCAGGGTCTCTGCTCAGCAGGGATGAGGGGCTCGATCCCAGGATCCTGAGATCATGACCTGAGCCGAAGGCAGAGGCTTTAACCCACTGAGCCAGCCAGGCGCCCCGAGAACCTGAGTTTTAATGGCTGCCTCATCTCCCTCCAAAGTCTGTACCATATTTTATTCAGCAAATCCCGTCTTCTTAGAAATTCAGATTGTTCCCAATTTTATATATTGAAAAGAACACAGCGATGAACACTATCAGATGTAAATCTTTGTCCATAATCAGAACAATCTCTGTTTCTTTGTTTAAGTGGATACAAGTAGAATTGTAGAGTTTTGAGATGGTAACAGCCAATATATACTAAGCATTGCTTGGCTAAGCATTGTGCAGACCGCTCTGTATCCATCAGCTCATTGAAATGCACGGCTTCAAGTCGCGGGTACTATTCTTATGCCCATCGTACAGATGAGCAAACTGAAGGTCAGGAAGTGAAGCAAATTGCCTCAAATTACATGGTAGGAAGTGGCAAAGCTGGTCTTTGAACACCCACAGCCTGGTTCCAAAGGCTGAGCCCTTAGCCACTATGCCATGCTTTGGTTTGGTCATTCATTCAACAAAGTTTTTTCTGAGCACCTACTATGTGCCAGGCACTATTACAGTTGATGGGTATATAGCGGTGAACCAGATGGATGAAAATCTCTGCCCTACATTCCACTTGGGGAGATAGATGGTAAACACAATAAGCGAAATCTTTAGATTATTAGAAAATGATAAGTCTCCCGGCAAAAAATAAAATGGAGAGGAAATGCAGAGGTAGGTCGCAATTTAAAATGTGGGAGGGAAGGATGTCAGGGAAGGACTCACTGAGAAAGAGACATTAGAACAAAGTCTTTTTTTTTTTTTTAAGATTTTATTTACTTATTTGAGAGAGAGTGATCAAGAGAGAAAGCACAAATGGGGCGGGGGGGTGGGCGGGAAAGGGAGAAGCAAACTCCCCACTGAGCAGGGAGCCTGATGCAGGGCTCGATCCCAGGACTCTGGGATCATGACCTGAGCCAAAGGCAGATGCTTAACTGCCAGCCACCCAGGTGCCCTCAGAACAAAGTCTTGAAGGAGGTGAGGGAGGGAGATCTCCTGTGATCTGAGGGGAGAACTGTCCAGATAGAAGGATCGGCAGGTGCAAATGCCCTGAGGCAACAGTGAGCTGACTGTGGAAGGGGCAGCAAGGAGGCCAGCGAGGCTGGAGTCGAGTGAGAGGTGGAGTGTGGGAGGAGGTGAGGTCAGATGGATCACAGAGGGTCAGGTCTCAGGGCTCCGAGGGCCACTGTAAGGGCTTGGGCTTTTCTCCCAGAGAGGTGGGAGCCATGAAGGGTTTTGGAGCAGAGCAGTGAAGTGATCCTACTCTAACAGGACCTAATTCAACAGGAGCCCTCCGGCTAGTGGGTGGAGCACCTCTGTAAGGGGCGAAGGTGGCAACCGGGAGGCCCCTGCGACAACGGAGCCTGGAGACGATGGTTTAGACCAGGCTGGCAGTGTGGGGTGGGAAGAAGCAGTTTCCTTCTGGATATATTTTAAGAAATGGAGTTGACAGGATCTATAAATGGCTTGGCTAGGGGATATGAAGGATTCAAGAATGTCTCCATAGTCTGGAGCCTGAGCGGGGTGGGGGGGGATGCATTTAGCCCAGCTGAGCGAAGTGTGGGAGGAATGTGGTGTGCACGGGTTGAGTTGTACCTGGGCGCTGAGGCAGACATCGCTGCTAGCCTGCTAGCCCGATCCCTTCTGTTGGGCATCCAGGAGGATGGGACATCCTGCCAGCGTGAAGTTAGACGTGACCACAGATGAGCTCTGGTCAAGGAGTTGTGAGTGGGAGGGACGTGTGTAACTCCCGGGCTAGGGTTTTAATCCCTCCATCTCTGCTGGTCCCTTGCTGAGCGTGCTCTGCGGTGGAACCTCCACTCACTAGGACCCCCAAGCGACTCACGGAGGAAAGTCCTCTGCCCACCGGCCCTGGACATGTCTCATCAGTAATAAATACTTGAGCAGCGCCTGGATGGCTCAGTCGTTGGGCATCTGCCTTCTGGTCAGGTCATGGTCCCCGGGTCCTGGGATCGAGCCCCGCATCGGGCTCCCTGCTCAGCGGGGAGTCTGCTTCTCCCTCTCCCACTCCCCCTGCCTGTGTTCCCTCTCTCACTGTTTCTCTCTCTGTCAAATAAATAAATAAAATATTGAAAAAAAAAAAGAAAGAAATATTTGAGGGTGCCTGGGTGGCTCACTGGATTAAGCGTCTGCCTTTGGCTCAGGTCATGATCCCGGGGTCCTGGGATGGAGCCTTGTGTCAGGCTCTCTGCTCAGCGGGGAGCCTGCTTCTCCCTCTCCCTCTGCCCTGCTGCTCTGCCTACTTGTGTTCTCTCTCTCTGTCAAATAAATAAATTAAAAAAAAAAATAAATGTTTGTTGTACTAAGACACTGAGATTTTGATGTTGGTTTTTTTTTTTTTTAAGAATTATTTATTTATTTGAGAGAAAGAGAAGGCAGGAGAGTGGGGGAAGAGCAGAGGGAGAAGGAGAAAGAGAATCCTCAAGCAGACTCCCCACTGAGCACGGAGTCCAACACAGGGCTCGACCCTGAGACCATGGCCTGAGCTGAAATCAAGAGTCAGACACTCAACCAACTGAGCCACCCAGGTGCCGTTTGATGTTGTTTGTTATCACAGCATAATTTATCCTTTCCTGAATAATACAGGTGCTCATTAATAAGATTGCTATGTAAGGTTGCACAGGTTGTACACTGCACCAGGGCAGCATCCCCAAGGGAGTTTCATTCTGATCATAGACTTGCCTAACTTCTAAATCCTGCACACATGTGAAGGTCTGTGTCCTGTTGCAACCATGCTCGGGGCACCCCTGAGGCTGCCCTTCTTGTTTACTAGGCTCTCTCAAAGGCCTGATTCCACCCCTCCACCCCCCCACCCCCGCTCTAAGCCTGCCCCAGCCACCTCACAGGGTGGGGGTGGGGGGAGTATTTGGAGTGGGACTGTTGCCTCAGCACTTGGGTATAAGTGAGCAAGAGTGTGGATATGAGTGTGTGCCCAACGAGGGCTACCACTCCCTGGAAAGCTCCTCCCGGGCAGATCTGGGCCAAGCTGAGGGGGTGAGTGAGGGGGCACAGCCACGCTCCAGAAGCTTCACTGCTTCCTAACGGGATACATACGCTCTGGCTACAGATTTAACTAGAAGTCTGATTTATGGAACTGCCATTCATACGAATTTAAGCTGGATGCTACCGATTAAACCCCAGAGCTAGGGCTCCCTCCACGTCTCCCCTCCTGCCTCTCTTCACTCTCCTCCCCTCCCCTCCTTTGTAGGAGGGCCAGTCTGGGGTCGCCCAGGGCGGCATGGAGTGAGTGGGTAGCTCATTCTGCTTTCTGCTGGCCAGCCTGCCTACAGAATAATATGCAGTACGAAGTATTTCAAAAAAGTTTTGTTTCGTTTCTTAAGGATGGCAACTTTTTTCTTAAGGAAAACAGATCAGAGGCAAGTGCGGAGCTCTGGAGAGACGTTTGAGCTCGAGACACAGATCTGGGAATTGCCAGCATATACTGGTGTTTAAAGAGCCATGGCACTGGGGGGACCCCGGAGGGGGAGCGGTCACATGGAGAAGGGGCAGAAGACCCAGCCTCTGATGCCGCCGAGAGCAGAAGGAGCCGCTGGGACACGGGAGAGAACCAGCCACGTAAGAAGAGGCTCCCAAGGAGCGGAAGTGCCAGCCCGCTCCAGTAAAACCAGGAGCAGCGGACTGACCATCGGGCTTTAGCTCGGTGGACATACAGGTGTCCTGGCCGAGGGCAGCTGCAGGGATCGGGTTCAAGAGAAGATGGGGCGGGGTGGGGACTGGAGAACAGGGAGCTCAGGTGCCTCTTCCAAGGAATCTTACCGGCCAAGGCGCAGAGGATAGGGCGGTAGTTGGGCAGGCGGGGTCGAGGAAAAAGTGGTGGCGGGAGAAGCTGATGAGAAAGAGCCTGAAGGCAGGAGAGTCCCCGTGCCAGAAAGTTCTGGTGGCAGACCCCCACCAGCAGCAGCAGGTGAGGACGGCCTGTTCCCACCTCCCTCCCCCCACACACCCCGTCCCCACTGGAGCATCTCATGCCCTCCGCTTGAGAAATCTTATGGGGTTTCCACTGCCCTTCCCAGCCCAGGTACTAATCCCTATGGGGAAGGGGCAGGACTTAGGATTCAAACCTGAACAAAGCTACAGATGGAGAAACAGAGGCCCAGAGAGGTCAAACAATTTGCCCAAGGTCACACAGCTATTAAGCGGCAGAACTAGAATCACCCTAATTCTGCCCACCCCCCTCCCCCACACTCAAGGATAAGACCACTCTGCAGATCCTGCTTCCCACTAGCGTTTGTGTTTCTTCTTTCCTTCCTTCGCCCCTGGAGCAGGGGTGCCAGGATGGCCAGGAAGATGTGACGCAAGGAGTAGCCCCCAAAGGGCTCACAGACCACCTGGGAGAGCCATCCACGATCCTGACTATGAGAAGGGGGGTCAGTTGTCCTGAGGACTGTTCAGGGGGCGGGTGAGAAGGGCAGTTACCCCACTAGTTACAGGGAGTGGGGGGTGGTCAGGAAGGCCTCCCCGGAATCTACTTCTAGGTGGAGAGCCAAAAAATGAGCGAGGGGAGGCTTGGTGAGAGCGGTGGAAGGACGGACGGGTGTCCCTGCAGAGGACACAGCACGTGCAAAGGCCTCGAGGCTGGAACCCCCGACCTACAGGGAACCAGCTGTGGGGAGCGGGCATGGGGCGAACCGGGGGCAGACGGGGCCCCGCAACCCGCCCGCGGGGTCGGGGTCGAGGTCGGGGTCGGGGTCGGGGTCGGGTCCCCGCATCCCTTCCCGGCCCTCCCGCCGCAGGGGCCGCCTCGGCGGAGCCAGCTCGCCCCGCCCGCGCGGGGGTCGCGCGGCCGGCCGGGGGCGTCTAATGGGCTGCGCGGCCCGGGTTCCGGGGAGTGGTCCCCGGCCGCGCTAATGTGCGGTCGCCCCGCCCGCCGGCAGCTGGTGCCCCCGCGCCGACCCCGGGCGCCGATCGATACGCATCAGGCGGCGGGCGCCCGGGAGCGCCCCCTCCCCCGGGCGCCTCTGCCCGGTCGTTCCGGGGCCTCCCGCGCGGGGGAGGTGGGGGCGGGTGACGCTGGGAGGGGGCGCCCCGCCGGGGGTCGCCCCGGGCTCCTCTCCGCCGCTGGGCGCTCCCGCTCGCTCTCTCCAATCTCTCGCTCCCTGCCCCTGTCCCCTGCCCCTGTCCTGGTTCCGCGGGCCCCGTCGGCCCCTCTCCGTCCCGGCTCACAGTCTCCGGCTCTCCCTGTTCCGGTCTTGGGGAGGACCGATCAGCCGCCCTAGCCAGGAGGCTTTGGCCTTTGTCCGCAGCCTGGGGCCAGTGGCTTTGCGGCCTCCTGTCCCCTCTCCGCCGCCCCCCCCCGCCCCCCGCCGCCCGGGCACCCCTTGGCCGCCCCTCTTGCCGCTGGGAGCCCCAGGTGGCTCCTTTGGGGACAAAGCCAAGACCAGGGGGACCAGGGTGGGGCGAATGAGGCACTGGGCGACAAAACTTGAGGAGTGCCCCCCCAAAACCCTTAAAAATCAAAATCAAAATAATACTTTAATGCAATATTTTTAGAAAGCGAACTTAATGCAAAAAAATTCTGTGAACAAAATACCAACATTTTAAGCTCAAGATCAGTAGCTGCCCAGCAGAGCCATAGTGGGGCCCTGCAGCAGAGAAAAAAAAGATCCTTTTTTATTTAAAATGTTGCTGTTTTGGGGCACCTGGCCGGCTTCCGGCGGTGGCACGCGTGGCTCTCGGTCTCTGGTGGTTCAAGCCCCACGTTTGGTGTAGAGATTGCTGAAAAATAAAATCTTTAAAAATAAAATAAAATGTGGGTATATTGTCCATCGTGGTTTGCTCCTGACTTTAAAGGAGGTTGATACAGAGGGGTGCTGGGGTTGTGGGTGGAATTCCACACCCAGGACTATGATTAACCAGAGAGAAAGCATCCATTTTAATTAGCTGTTTGATCATTTACACACCATACAATTCACCCATTCAAAGCGTCAGATTCAATGGTTTTTGGTATATTCAGAGTTGTGCAACCATCACTACACCCTTCTGGAACATTTTCATCACCCCTAAAAGAATCCCTGTACCCATTCGTGTCGGCGCTCCATTCCCCTCAATTTCCCCAGCCCTGGGCAACCACTAATCTTTTTTGGTCTCTATGGATTTGCCTATTCTGGCCATTGCATGTAAATGGAACCATACAGCATGTGGTCTCTTGTGTGGGGCTTTTTCCCTTAAGTATAATGCTTTCAAGACTCATCCCTGTCCTAGCGGGTAGAAATACTCCATTGCTTCCCAGTGCCCAGCGATCTGGCCTTGTCCGGACTCCCCACATTCTACTCATGCGTTCATCAGCTGATGGACATCTGGGTTGTTTCTCCTTTGGGGCTGTAATGAATAATGCTGTTACAAACATTTATGTACAAGTTTTTTTTGTGAACATATGTTTTCGTTTCTCTCCGGTGTCTACCTAGAGTAGAATTTCTGGGTCACGTGGTAACTCCGTGTTTAACCTTTTGAGGAACTGCCAGGCTGTTTTCCAAAGGGGCAGGGCTCTGTTATAGTCCCATCAGCCATGTATGAGGGCTCCGATTTCCCCCCAGCTTCACCAGCACTTGCAATTATCTGTTTTTTTGTTTTTTTTTATTATAGCTTTCTTAGCATGTGTGAAGTGGGATCTCATTGTGGTTTTGATTTGCACGTCCCTAACGGCTAATGATGTTGAGCATCTTTTCACGTGCTTTTTGGACGTTTGTGTATCTTCTTTGAAGAAATGTCTGTTCAAACTCTTTGCCCATTTTTCAAATATCTTAATTATCTTTTAAACGAATGGCATCACAACGCACTTACTGTTCTGACTTGTGTCTTCGCACCTGACGGTAGGCTTTGGAGATCTTTTCATGATCTTTATAGATCAAACTTACCATTTTTAAAAAATTTATTATTATTATTTTAGAGGGGGGCAGTGGAAGAGGGAGAGGGAGAGAAAGAATCTTAAGCAGGCTCATGATCTTCATGGAGCCCAATGCGGGGCTCTATCTCACAGCCCTGAAATCAACCTGAGCCGAAATCAAGTCAGCCGCTTAACCAACCTAACCACCCCGGAGCCCCGCGCCCCCCCACGCACTATTTTTAAGTAGCTATTCAAGGTTTCATAGTATGGCTGTGCTATAAGTATTTATCCCCATCTCTGATGGATGGACTTACATGATTTTCAGAAATGTTTTCTCTTACAAAACAGGTGAACATCCTTACACACATCTTTGTGTACCCAAGTGAGTTTTTTAAAGCCCTCGAGGTGAAAATCCAGACTTATATAGTCTGGATGTGGATTATTTTTCTCGTAGCCTGGTCTTTAGCCACATAGAAATGTTAAAAATTGATGTCTATAAAAAGAGTGCAACCCTCCTCCTTTTTGACTCCTGGGTTTCGTGTCTTATTTTTCCTACCCCAAGATGGTGAAAATATTTTCCTGTAATATTTTCTCTAATATTAAAAGATAAATGGAGAGGTATATTTTGGGTGTGATGACAATTCTGAAGTAAAATTCTTCTTAATTCTTAAATTAACTAATTCTTCTTAATTCTTCTTAAATTAACTAATTCTTCTTAAATTAACTAATTCTTCTTAAATTAACTAATAAATCTAATGCCATCTCAATGAAGTTCCCAATGTAAATTTTATCAAACATGATAGAATGTATATGAAAAGGGAATGTGTAATTTAAAAAATTCAAAAGCGAATAGTTGAATGGTTGGCAAAATACACTGTAGGGTTATAGTAATTAAAATAGTATGGTATTGGAGGAGCACCTGGCTGCCTCAGTTGGTACAGCATACAACTCTTGATTTCAGGGTTGTGAGTTCAAGCCCCACATTGGGCATAGAGATTACTTAAAAAAAAAAAAAAGACTTTTAAAAATAGTATAGTATTGGAATGAGATCAGGTAGATTGATCAATGAAAAGAAACAGGTCTGTGTTTATACGAAATTTTACTTTATGATAAAGGTGACATTTCAAATAAGCAGAATTCAACAAGTGGTCCTGGTTCAAATTCCAATTGCTGTCCATTTGGTGCTGAATATTTATTCATTTATCCATTTTTTTTAAAGATTTCATTTATTTATTTCGCAGAAAGACAGAGATCACAAGTAGGCAGAGGGGCAGGCAGAGAGAGAGGGGGAAGCAGGCTCCCTGCTGAGCAAAGAGCCCGATGCGGGGCTCGATCCCAGGACCCTGAGATCATGACCTGAGCCGAAGGCAGAGGCTTTAACCCACTGAGCCACCCAGGTGCCCCTATTTGTTTATCTATTGAATATTTGTGAATGCTTACCACAGGCCAGGCACCCTACATGTGGACAGGAGGGCGAAGCAGTGAACAGAACAGCAAAAGGACAAAAATTTCTGGTCTCATGGAGCTGATGAGAGAGGCAGTTAATCAATACAATACAATAAATAGGTAAGTTATATGATCTATGAGAAATAAAGGAAGGGCAGGGGGGATGGGGAGAGAAATGGCAATTTAAAATAGAAAGGGCAGGAAAGACTTCAATGAAAAGGTGATATTTCAGTCAAAACTCAAAGGAGACGAGGGTGTTAGCCTTGTAGATGTCTAGGAGAGCCATCTAAGCTTAGGGAACCGGCAGGGCAAAGGCCCTGGGGCAGGAACATGTTTGTGTGTTTTGCGCTCTAATATATGGACTTGAACTCTCACCCTGAAGGAGCTGGGAGGCATTGAAGGACTGTGAACAACAGTGTGACAGGAACCAATTTATGTTTTAACTGGACCCCTCTGTGATCTGGGAGGAACATAGATTGTAGGGGTCAGAGCAAGACTCAACTTAGGAAGACTGAGGGGATGGCAACTGCAGTTACCAGGTGGACCAGGGTGGAAGCGTGGAGGAAAGGAGAAGTCAGATTCTGGACATATTTTGAAGATAGACAGGATTTGCTGATAGATTGGGTGGATTGGGGAAGAGGGGAGTCGAGGATGACTTCAGGGGTTTCGATCAGAGTTTTGGAAGGCAGGGGCTGCCGTTTTACAGGGGCAAGAAGGCTGGTCGTCGGGGCGGGGGGATCAGGAGCTCAGCTTTGGACATTTGGCATTTGAGATACTGTTAGACCTCTAAAAGGAAGAAGGAGTAAACAGTCCTGTCTCCAGCTGAGAAGAGAGATCTGGGCTGGACACAGGCGCTGGAAACCGCTGGAAACTGGGGACCTCTGCTGCCGGCAGGGTTGCTGTGAACCTCAGGGGTCTGGTGAGCACCTGAAAGGCAGCCAGTCCGACTGAGATGCGCTCGCGTGTAAAATGCACACCAGATTTCAAAGGCTCAGGGTGGGGGAAAAAAAAAACCTAAAACAGCTCATTAATGAATATTTTCCATTGATAAGTGGAAATCATCATATTGTGGATATATACAGTTAGATAAAATACAGTATTTACGTTCATTTCACTTTTTTTTAATTTAAAAAAAATGTGGCTACCGAAAAACTGCTTCATTGTCTAAGAGGCTCGCGTGGTGATATTTCCGTTGGACACGCTGGTCTGGATGCTGGTTAAAAGGCGTCCGCAGGATGAGGTCGCCGCGGGAGCGAGCCTGGCGGAGCAGAGAGCCCGGGAAACGCCGCGGAGCCTCCAGGGGGAAGAGTTTGAGGTTGGAGGAGGGGGAGGGGGCCGTCCCAGAAACCAGGCCCTGAGCAGGGAGGCGCGCCCTGGGGTAAAAGGCCCGAGCTGACCGTCGGAGTCAGTAACCTGGTCACCAGCTAAGAACATTTCATTCCTCCGATATTCCCGAGTTCCCACCACTGCTGTTTTCTGGAGGTACAACAATGAACAAGGCGAACTGGCCCTTGCCCTCCCCCGGGGCTCACCATGTAGCGGGGGTGGGGGGGGCGGGGGGGTGGGGGGTGGGGGGGTGGGGGGATGGGCAGAGAGGGCCCCCAAATAATGAGCTGCCAGTCACCTGGAGGAAAGGGGAAGGAGAGCCAGAAAAGCCCAGAACTAAGGTGCGGAGGGCCTGCCCCGAGGGTCTGGGAGAGAACCCCCATCCCTGAGTCCAAAGCCTCCCACTCGCACCCCCACCCCCAGCATAGACTCTGGACAAGGGAAGAACAGGCATATCCTGCTAGGAGCTTTTCAGGGGTAAAGTCTCCTCCTGGCATTCCTAGGAGAAGGCAGGATTTGAACTCAGGGCTCTCTGGCCCCAAAGCCTATGGGGCTCTGCTCCCTGCCCGGATGTCCGTGGGGATGTGGGCAGTGACACAGACTCTTCTCTCTCTGCCGGCTCGAAGCTTTTGGGCGGCAGAGTCCCCAGTTCTGGCTCCGCAGCCACTCCCCCAGCACCGCAGTAGTTCTCTGCCCAGTTCCCCAGGGGGAGTCCCTGCAGCCTTAGTTTGCACATCTGTCTAATGGCCAATCAAACAGCAACGGCGCATTCGTGACCGCACCACACTGCCCGTTGTGGACAGAGTCGCGCTGGGAGGCTGAAGCCCGATCGAGCAACGGCAGGTATTTTGGAAACTTGCCCCTGGTGGAGGTGGGCAGAAAAACTGGCTGCAAGGTCACTGAGGGAGATTGGGCAGGCACAGGGGCAGGCACGGCCCCCGAGTCCCTCCCTGGCCTGCATCCCAAGAGCTCTGAGCCCCGTTCCGGTGCCCCTGAAGGTCAGGCAGCCCCTCTGGCCCCCGCTGCCCCCTCTTGCCTCTGACGGTCCCCTCTGCACTGGATAAACAGCGCCTCCGCCCGCCTGCCTCTTCAATCCCTCACGCTTCACCAGAATTAAATTCATCATTCATTTTTTATGGTTTATACATGGTGTAATTTATGTTTTCAAATATATTGAGGTCACACTTTAGCAGAAAAAAAGTATTTCACATTGAAATTGAAGGCATGCGTGTTCCATTAAATGGGGATGTTTGGGATAATTTTAAAAGGCTAAAAGTAGTAGAAAGTAACATTAAAATAAAATTTGAGAGATGTAATTACCCCTAATCGCACCATAAAATAATCAATACTGCATTCCATTATTTCTGACTTCCCTAGTTATAGCTTTTTTTGTTAAGCTCTTGAATATTGATGAGGTGAAAGGGTCGTGTCTTCTGGCGGAGGTCTGATGGAGGTGGAATTAAGGTGGCGTCCTCTCCGATTATCCCGTGGAGACCGCGAGTGCCGCTCCTTCTCAGCTCTGAATCCCAGGGGGCAGCAGCAGGCTCCCAGATCTTCCGGCCAGTGCTCTCCCGGCCAGCTCTTCCCACACGGGGCCTGGTGGGGAGGCCAGGGGGAGCCCACGGAGGCAGGCCGTTTTTGCCTAGGCTACATTTTTGGAGCACTCACTGTGTGCCATGCTCCGCGCAAGCCACGTGGGTCTATCAACTTACCTAACGGTTAAGCCACACTCCGCAGTGGGTGTCGGCAAGTCTCCCCACTCTACAGATGCGCACACTGAGGCTCAGGGGGCTAGACTTACCGAGGGGACAGGCTGAGAGATGGGGATGCTGGCAGGAGGCTCCAGGGGTGCCGAACCAACCCCCTGGGCAAGGACGACTCAATGCCAACCTCGAGGACAGTTGTCACTGGCCACAGGGGTGTGGACTTAGCCAGAAAACCTCTGGATCCCTGTAGGACACCTGAGAACTTCCACCCCATCCCTACATCTTGATAATGGGTTCACCTCTCTGAACCTTCCTGTTTTCATCTGTAAAACAGGAATGACGTTAGAAGGCCCTTCACTAAGTGTGTGCTTTAAGGAAGCTCATGCTGAATGTGGTACCGAGCACACGGGAAGTGCCAGGCAGCAGTAGCTATGAGGGGATTAGTGACGCTAATGAAGATGTCATTTCTTTTCCCTGACCTCAGTTTCCCCATGTCTAAAATGCTCTGGGTGGGGCACTCGAACAAGACAATGGCAAGGCCTGTCTCTCGCCGACATTATGTGCTCTGTGATCTATGCACCAGGGTTCTGCCCTGTGGGTGAGAGACTCCAGCCTGCGTGCCAGCCCCAAAGGGCCCTGGGAAGTTCATCTCATGCAGCCCCACCCTCCCAAAGGCTTACGTGTGTGAGGGGTACTCCCCAGTCCCTCTTCCCCCCACCTCAAGGAACCTGCACCTTTTTTTTTTTTAAGTAAACTCTACACCCAACATAGGGCTCAAACTCACAACCCTGAGATCAAGAATCTCATGCTCTACCAACTGAGCCAGCCAGGTGCCCTAAATTTGTACCTTTTCAGGCTGCAGATAGTTTCCCTGGGCCTTAAGACTGAGCCCTATGACAGCTTACCTACCTAATGAGAGCACCAAGGTGGTCCTTCGGACC
>JAPYYM010000909.1:0-14128 GCA_028534135.1 Potos flavus
TGCTCTAGTAACTAATCTATTTCAAAAAGGAATTTAAGTGTATTATAATTTAGATACATTATTTAACTTCATGATGAGATAATGTTCTTTTCTATATATTAATCAGTGACCACATCTTTTTTTAAAACTTTATTATTTATTTGAGAAAGAGAGAGAGAGGAAGAGCCGAGGGAGAGGGACAAGCAGACCCCTTACTGAGCACGAAGCCGGATGCAGAGGCTCAATCCCAGGACTGAGATGATGACTCCAACAGAAACCAAAAGTCGGACATTCAACCAACTGAACCATGTAGGTACCCCAAAGACCACATCTTAAAACATATACCTGTATCCAATTTTAATAAAACAGAAGGAAGTTTAGCAGGAAAACAAATGATTTGTACGTCTAACACTACCACTCAAACAAACTGAAATTCATTGAAACTTCTGTCCCTTAAGTTCAAGGGCATCTGAGAGTAGGCATGATGACTGAGTTCTTAACCCTGACTTGCCATGCTCTCACAGGATTCTCTTCCTAGTTGGGGTAAATGTTACATAATTTTTTCCTAAGGAAATGAGAAACTGCATTTTGAAGTTCTCTAAGATTTTGAAGAGATTAGAAGAGAAACATTTGGAGTCCATATATTGATTGTGAATATCCGCAGCACGGTGATTTTCCAAATTTGCTAACAAACAGTCCTCATAGAGCTGATAACGACATTTTAAGGGAGAATTAAGAATTAGTAAGGCTAGAGGGGAGGGTGCATTGGGGAAAGAAATGCAGAAAGAAATTTAATTCAGTCTCTCCCTTTCAAAAATAAAAAGGGGAAAGAGCAACCAAATAACACAACATACGGAGAGTTTGTTTGGGGATGAAAATGCCAGGTAAAGAGGTCTTAAATTGAAATCCACAGAAGACAGACTTATCCTCCCCTCCTGAAGATTCTTCCCCCTGCTCCTGGTTTCTGTCACACAAAGGACCGAGTAACAGTGACATCTAGTGTTTAAAGTGATCGAGGACGGTAAAACAAATGCTCAGTGAGAGCTGAGATCAAAGCCCTGGAAGGAAGCTGCTACATTAAAAGTTTCCTGATTTACGTGGCAACAAAACTGTATTCTGATAGAATCAGCGAGTCCTGTCTCCCAGAAAATGATAGCGTTCTGAGTCAACATTTGGAAAAGTCATTTAGTATTCACTGCGGGACAATGGGGAAGGCTGTAGTCACATCACACCACCTCAGTCTTGGAATGGGAAATGTGGCAATATTGCTGGGATTTAAAAAAAAAAAAAAAAAGCATTATCAAATGGCTACAAGAGGTTATGCTTCCCTGACGGGAGAAAGGCAGCTGAATACGCTTCTGAATGCCAACCCTAAAAACCTATCCAAAGATATTAAATTTCACTTTATTTATTTATTTTTTTTTAATTTCTCTCCAGACTACTTTGTGCTGTCAACAGAAGAGGCCATCTTAGGCCACTCTCTGGCAGCTGAAACTCTGGCACTCAGCCCTGCGAGTTAGACCTAGAGCTACACTGCTCTGCCCTTCTTTGCCTCAGGTGCCAGCCCCAGCATCCTTTTGTCTGGTTGCCAGGCCAATAATCTCTCTTGGCATCTGCCTTTTTCACCCCTTCCCTCCTCCTCCCCCTCCATCAAGAAATCTAATTCCAAGCTGGCAGGCAGAAGGTCAGAAATCTTTGAAAGCTGCCGCTTCTACCACCCACACTAGGGTCTCGCCTCTCCACGTACTGCCAAATGCCAACGTACTTTTCTCCCTCCTCCATAACATCCTGTATCTCTATAATGTCCAGGTTGTCACCTGAATCTTGCCCTCACATCTGCTTCCTTCCCCCTCCTCAGCAGCAGGGCTGTCTTTTATTAGTAACATCCTGCCGCGTCTGTCCCAAAGGCTCAGCACATCTTGTCATCCGTCCGGGGATTGGCAGCCTCCTCAGAGCTGGTGACTCTGGGACTTGCCTCCATCAGGGGTGTCTAGAGGCCTGGAGCAGGCCCAGAGCATCTGGGGAAAAGAGAGCTGACAGCCCCCTGAAATCCACACAATCATATCTTTGAAAAGTGGGCCGCATTAAGCAAACGACTGCAGGCTAGTATGACAGAAAAGACGAAGGACAAAGTCACACCCAATCTGAATAGGTGACAATTTTATTTCTTTATACATTTTGAAATGACATATTCAAGGCTACTTTAGAATAGTCTTTTAGGGAACGTGCTCGCTTTGGCAGCACATATACTTAGGGGAAAAAAAAACCTTTTAAATATCTTGCATGATTTTTGCCCACTCTGAGAGAATGCTTTAGAACACATGTTTGGAACACTAGGGATCTTATACCTTTCTTAGTTTTAAAAAGGAGACCATGTCAAGTGTTTAATTTTGAAACTACAAGTTGTATATAAATTATAGTCTTAAAAAATAGGATTTTCATCTCATATCTTCTTAACCTCATGTAACCACTGTGCTAACTCTATCAATTCTCTCCCCAAATAGCAAAATCTAAGCCACCCACCTCCCAAAAAAAAGGAACAAAAGGAAACACAAGTATTAGGAAAAACACTAAAAGAGAGAAAAGGTAATTATTATGATACAAATATCTATCAAGTAGAAGCTGAAAAAATTACTTCAAAATCTGTGAAACAAGCAAAATGTTTATTAGTAGCAACTCAGAAAAGATGGATAGATTTTGAACTACTAAAAAAAAGTGAAGTTACAAAAAAGTCTATGAAGTGTACTTTAGAGATATTATTACTTCTGCGTGGCTGTTATACACATAACATAGTGTTAGGACCCTTGACAAAATTACTTAAACTAGGGTATTATATAAGTCAGTCAGAGAAAGACAAACATCATATGATTTCACTCATAGTGGAATTTAAGAAACAAAACAGATGAACACAGGGGAAGGGAGGGAAAAATAAAATTAGATGAATCAGAGATGGAGACAAACCATAAGAGACTCTTAATCATAGGCAACAAAACTGAGGGTTGTTGAAGGGGGCGTCAAAGAAGGAGGTAACCAGGTGATGGGCATTAAGGAGGGCACATGATGTACTAAGCACTGGGTGTTATATGCAATTGATGAATCACTAAACTCTACCCTGAAACTAATAATACACTGTATGTTAATTACTTGAATTTAAGTAAAATAAATAAAAATTAAAAATGGTAACATTCTTTCCCCAGATTGTGTAAAAGGAAAAATAAAAGAACACAGAAACAGATTGAGATGAGGAACCAAAGTCTGTAAAGAGTGACAATGATTACAAGATTCAGACATCATATGTTGACGGCCCAGAGATTGTACTTGGAACTTGCTTTGCTCTCGCCATGTTTTATTTGTGTTCCTAAGAAGACACTCAATTTAAGATGACTGGAAGCCAGTATGTCATCCAAGGCCTAATGCTAAAGATAACGGTGGACAGAATGAACAATCTGCTGCAAGCTAAGAGAACAATAGAAGGTTTCTCCATCTTCTACAGATCTGTGATAGATTGATGGTGAATGTTTGCCTATGGCTACAGCTCTCAAAAGCATCTTTCATTATTCTTTTAAAAGTGGCGCATCAAAAGAATTCCCTAATCCAAAAACGAAGTATTCACTGAAACCAGTTGCAACTCAGTAGAAAAAGACACCACAATCCAATGTATCGGAGTTGAAATCCACCAACCTCACAAAGCCTCAGTTTCAATCTTTAATGTGGAAATAATACACATCCACAGTCTCTTACATGAAATCCTTGGGGCTAGAGTTTAATTACATAAAGTAATATAGCATGTATAGTGAATTTTATATAACACCCATCATGTCTGGGCCAGCACTTAGTAAAGCAAACACACTGATATTCCGTCACAAAAATGTATCAATAATCAACTGAATGAGAAAATAAAATTTATCAAATGACAATTCAAGTCAGATGCTGTCAACAAAATTTTAAAAATAACATTCTAATTTAGAGCTTTCTGGGTTTTGGAATTATGGATACAAGATGGGTGTTCCATAAATATATTCATCCTAGAGTGACAGTGAGGAATAAACGACACATGGAGGACAGAAACTCAAGTAAGACTATGTAGGATGAATTATAAATGAGAATCCAAGGAATTCCAGGGCACCCATGTTCAAGCAAAAACAAATCTTTGCTGAGATAAACTCCCTCTCCTCAAATAACTGACATCCAGATGCCAAGTAACCTGAGAAGCAGAACTGTAAAGGTGCAGAGGTCTCCTGTTTTTTTCTTCCACTCAATATTCCTTTCTTCAGACCCAGGATCTCCAAGCCCATAGGAGCCAGCTTTTCTGCAGCTTGGGGAAGGGAGGTGCACATCAATAGCATTTTCCTTAACACTGCATCTGCCCTCTTTACCTCACTCCTTGCCCTGTGGGTCCCCAAGGAAGAGGGAAGAGCTTTGGACGTTGCTTTACAGTTTTTAGAGCATGTTGTTTGCATTGACTTCTTTCATCATCACACCAGCCAGTGAGTGGCAGGTCTTATCCTACTGTTTGTGGTATCAGAATTTAGGTTCCTGACATTCTGTGTCCCCTTCAGGTGGATGACATCATCCTGGGAACTTCTCTCCCTCGTGGCAGATCTCTCCTGGGATTCAGGAAGACCTGTATCTTCTTAGTTCAAAGCTCATGTCCACTTTTCCAGCAACCCACTAGTTTCCTGCTTCTAATCTGAAGAATGCCTCCACTCCTACCCAGTGACTCATTCAAAAACAACCCACACATATCCCCTCTTCAGTTCCCCTAGGGATCCATCTTTCTCGAATTCTATTACTACAGGTTTTACAATAGAAAATTGCTTTACACTTTCAGCAGCAACATTCAGCCACCACAGTGAACAAAGACCGTTCTCTCATGGTTCCTGTGCAGCTTAACAGAAGTCATAGATGCAGACAGATATTAAATCTGTCATTTACGTCCCCAAAACTACTGCACAGAGATGTAGCTTGGTTTGAGTCTAAATTCTAATTTTCAAAAGCCCTAGTGACACCTAGTAAGATAAGGGTTTTGGGAAAGAGGACAATTTTCATGGAAAGGCAAACACCCACACAAATATCTTATGACTTAGACATTGTATTTCTCAAACATCTTCTTTAAAAGAGTACAGTAAGTCAGTAAGTCAGGACAAGCATAATAATTTCAAATATTCCAGTAACCAATAACAGGACTGTTACAGCTGCTATGAGTTTTGTTTCCATTCAGAACTCAAGAATCTTGTGTGTTTCTGTTTATCTGCACATGTGCAGTAAACCCTGAAAGCATTACAACATAATCTGTTCTATGTTGTTAGGAGTATTCAGCTCAGAATGACCTGATACCAAATAGCACCTGTGGGGCCACTGTCCTTCTACGTGTGGTGCATGTAGATTCTTTCTCTCACATTTTATAACATGGTACTCTATGGCTATTGGGCCTCAAAACACCAGGTGGTGAACAC
The DNA here is from genome assembly GCA_028534135.1 of Potos flavus. Taxonomy (NCBI): domain Eukaryota; kingdom Metazoa; phylum Chordata; class Mammalia; order Carnivora; family Procyonidae; genus Potos; species Potos flavus. Next base: position 5,436 of record JAPYYM010000909.1, read on the forward strand.
TTGGAGAATTCAAGATGCTGTTACCATGGGGACAAGATGCTGGTCCTTCTCAATGCAATCAACACACTTCCTCTTTCAGAAAACTATTTCCACTGAAAAATAAATGAGCTTAAAAATTGAAGCTTTTAGTTTTAAAAGAATGACTATTTTCTGAAAGATCTGTATTTAATAGTGATAGAGATGGGCAAGCAAAGGAGAAATATTTAGAAAGGCCTTGTTTTCAGAGACATACTTCCAACTTTGTTCTCCACTGGCTAGTATTAGGTGAAGAAACAACTCTCTGTCTGCATTTTTCGAGTGTCTGTCCTATGTGGTAGATTACCAAGTGGCCACCAATCATTTTCTTCCTTTTTCTGTATCGTTTGTACTTGACTTTACAACTCTTGCCATGAAGAATTAGAGTCTACTTACTCACTCCTTGAATATGGGCTGACATTGTGCCTTGTCGGGCCAATAGAATGTGGCAGAACTGAGAGCTCACCAGTTCTAAGCCTTGGGATCCAGTGCCTTACAGTCTCCCTCTCTCTTTCTTAGGATCCTGCCCAACTTCCAGGTGAGCAAGCCTGAGCAGTCCTGCAGGAAGATGAGAGACACCTGCCTAAATTATCTCCCCTGCCACTTAGCCTGTAGCTAAGCTACAGGAAGCAGAAGTAGCTAACCCTCGGAAGCAGAGCTGACTAGCCAAAAGGAAGCTGAGGACATGTGACTAAGCCCAGTGACACCAGAAGAATCGCTGACCCACAGAATCATGAACTAAATAAATGGGAGCTATATACCATATTCTTGTTTATTGTATCTGTTGTTTCAAAGGACTATTTATGAATATGCAGCAGGACTCCTGAAACCAAAACTCAAGAGTAGGTTGGAGCACCATGAATGCCTACTGAAAACCCAACGCAGGGATGTGCAAGCGTGAACAAATGCATTGCCCTCATTATGACAAAATGGACAGCAAATAGTTTCCTTTCGTATGTGAACTCAGCTCTTTTTCATTCAGACACTACAGAGTTAGAGAAAACTTAATGAATAATCCCTCTCTCCCGATCACATATTTATTAAATGAAATCACCCTTGCTTTCCCAAAATAAGTGTATTGTTGTGAATTCTATGGAAAACTCACAAACATAAAATGAAAGAGAAAATTCCATTGATATGTCTATAGCATACAAAAGAGATCATCACCCTTATTTTTCTTATCAGTGGTAGGTGAAAGCCCATACAATGGATAGTAAAAACTTGTTTTTAGAATATCTTGGAATTTAAAATTTTTATCTTTACAGCAACCTTTCCTAGAAAAAAATAACAAATGTTGTTCTCCCAATTATGTGTATGCCGTTTCCCCTTTTTACCCCTGGCCATAGGAATCCTGGGAGCCATTTGTTGAGGTGATGACCTCATAGGTTAGAGGAACCAGGATCCCTGTGTCAGTCTCATGGGGGAAAACTGCCCTTGAAAATCCTCCCAGCACCCACTGGATGTTGTATAAGAAAGAGATAAATCACTGTTACATACATTAAGATTTCAGGGTTTGTAAACTAGCCCAACAAAGCCTACTGCAGAGAAGCATTAGCAGATATGGGAGCCTGACACATATGAGCCTGCAGAAAGCTGGGAAGGGCACTTATGCAGGAGAGGGAGGGGGCAACTGCAGGAGCAATTTCCTTGAGTAGACAATCCAGAGCACCAGTAAAGGAGTTGCCATGCTAGACAGAGAAGTAACTCATCCTTTTTCACAGATCACATGACAAAGTATGTGGGCACAGAAGCAAGACAATTGAGAGATTTGGAAAGAAGATTGAAGAGTACTTTTTTGATTGCTTCAGTTTGGGCCTTGAAACAAGAGGCACATCATTGAGAATGTAAAGGGGAATGAAAGTCTGAGGACCAAGAAGATGCTGCCAAATGGTCTTCTCCGAGGAGGGAAGAGTGAGTAACTAGAGGAACATTCGGAGTGCAATGCTCGCACATGTACTGATGGGTGTTGAGTTTCCTTTAGCCATGCTCAGCTGCTTGGCCACAGGATTTATCCAAGTGGTGAGTTGGATCCAAGCAGAGTGGAAGTTTTTCCAGGCAGAATTTATAACATATAACATGTAAAAATTGATACGGGGCCAGAAAAACAAAGGTGTATAGAAGGGCATACTTATGGTGCTGGACCATGAAATCCTATCTGAGGAAAGATGTGAGAACACATGGATGTTAGAGGACTGTACTGGTCATCTCAGGATGCCAAAACAAAATACCACAGACTGAGTGGTTAAAACAACAGAAATTTATTTTATCACAGTTCTGGAGACTAGAAATTCAAGATTAAGTTGATGGCAAGGTTAGTTTCTCTCTCCTTGATTTGTAGATGGCCATCTTCTCCTTGTGTCTTCAGCTGGTCTTCCTTCTATGAATGTCTGTGTCCTAATCACCTCCTATAAGGGCGCCGCTCATTTTGGATTATGTTCCATTTTGTGACCTTAATCATGACTCAATTGCCTCTGTAAAGACCCTATCTCCAAATATAGTCACATTCTGAAGTACTAATGATTAGGACTTCAACATAAGAATTTTGGGAGAACACAATTCAGCCCATAACAAAAGCGTTGACATGGAAAACTAGAAAGTAATGGCCAGCAAGTGAGATGCTAGAAATTGAGGTTTCAGAGGCAGAGGCCCAGAGTATGATCAAGAGAACAGATATCAGAGGTGAGGAAAAGATAAATATTTAGGGATGAAGAGATCACAAACAAGGTATGAGACGATTATCCTTGTAGATATTGAAGTCACTAAGATTGATGACAGAAGTCACAGAGCAGAAAAATATAGTAAACCAAAGTAGAGTAAGTGCTAAAAATCTTTCATTCATGTAGAAGAAGAAGAGCAAGTAGGAAGTGACCAGAGGATGACAGATGGCTGCAACCAGGAAGGGCACCAGATAGCCCCGTCAGATGGCGTGTGTTTTAAAAGAACTGAGGGCATTTGTATAGGGAAGTGAGGAAAGCAAGGGAGAACCAAATAATGGTAGAAGAACGGTGAGCAAAGGACACAATCTTACCTACAAGTCCAGGAGTAAATGGTGGGTGGGAGAAAAAAGAGCCACTATGTGAGGGCTGCCAGACAGTGTCTTAAGTGTCCTTAAGAAAAGCCATTTTTTTAGAACAAGAAGATGAAGGGAAAGTTATGGGAAGAGATTGAAAATAGGTCATTTTTTTTTTTAAAGATTTTATTTATTTATTTGACAGAGAGAGAGAGATCACAAGTAGGCAGAGAGGCAGGCAGAGAGACAGAGGGGGAAGCAGGCTCCTGCTGAGCAGCGAGCCCGATGCAGGGCTCAATCCCAGGACCCTGAGATCATGACCTGAGCCGAAGGCAGAGGCTTTAACCCACTGAGCCACCCAGGCGCCCCAAAAATAGGTCATTTTTTTAAATGACTGGTTGAAATTGACTTCACTGGTGGTGATATCATCAATATCATTTACTCCTTTTTCAGTCACATGGAAGAATGGTCTTCTCAACTCCATTATACTTAAAAGCAGGATCATCTGAATATTTCTGGTAAAATGTGAGAAATGGTACATATTACTTCTGGGCTGAGGCAGTGAAAAGCCCCTGTGCAATCCTCTCATTTCACTTCCTCTGCTGAGGCTACCAACGAGGCTTCATCTCCAGATATTTCTGATACAATACTATAGAGCCTTTGTCCGCTTCTTTTCTAGGTGACTGTGTAGAACGCACTCCTTGTCCACCAATGTCAAACATAAAGTATAAGTAACAAGGGAGCCTTTACTTCTTTAAGTGCTGGGGGTGTTTTTTGGGTTGTGTATGCGTGTGTGGCTGATTTGTTACCACAGTAAAACTTAGCCTCTCCTGATTTGTACACACATCATGAGTCCCAGAATATACAGTGGAGAAGCCGTGGAAGGAGGAAGACTGAGACTCACTGGAGAATATGCATAGCTATATAAGGATCGTGGGAATGGAGGATGAGCTGGGGGGCTGAGGCTTCTTGCAGTGACTGAGAAAAACAAGGATGCAGGGCTTGATGATATCTTCAGGAAAGGGAGATTTATAGGTGTAACTGTAGTCTCCTTCAATGGGCTGGCCATTCAGACACTCTATAATAGAGAGATAGGGTAAGTGGTCACAAGTGAGGGGCAGTAGTGATCCCACAAGGAGCATACAGAGCTCCTTGACTAGCTCCCGTAACTCCCAATAACCTGCCACTGGAAAAAGGAGATGTTACCATGGTTGTAATTTTTCAGGAAACTCATAAGACTAATGTTCCTTGCTACATAGACAGGAAAATGCAGGTCTAGAAGTATGCTGGATTAAAATTCTGTGATCTAAGAGGTGCCTGGGTGGCTCAGTGGGTTAAGCCTTTGTCTTTGGCTCAGGTCATGATCTCAGGTCCTGGGATCGAGCCCTGCATCGAGCCCTGCATTGGGCTCTCTGCTCAGCAGGGAGCCTGCTTTCCCCTCTCCCTCTGCCTGCCTCTCTGCCTACTTGTGATCTCTTTTCTCTGTCAAATAAATGAAATCTTTAAAAAAAATAAAATAAAATTCTGTGATTTGATATCTATCAACCATAGGAATTCCTGAAAATGAGAAAACATGGGAAAATCATAAAAAGTTTGTCTCATGGTTGAGAAGATAATTTTCCTGACGAGTGCTAATAAAGGTAGGTCTTTTCCATATCAAGAGTGAAGTTTCCTAAGCAAAAGAGAAACTTCTGTTTTGCTTAAAATATAAGAAGTGAAATAAGTGGGATCGGCAGAGTACATGAAACCAATTACCCAATACTTGGGCCTCTAGGGTGAGCTAAATCATATACGAGAAGGCAGTCAGGTCCAAAGAATGTAAACAGAGTGTGGTATCAGGCAGCACAAAGGAAGGAAATGCAGAATATACAAAATAAGAAGCTGAAAGATGAGAGAGCAGACAAGGACAAACTCCTCAAATGGAGGGCTGGAATAGGAGGAGTGGGGAAAAGCAGTAGAATCTGGATTCCTGGCAGCAGAGCATGGAGCTGAGAACATATCTCAGTGAATATGCTTAAGAGAGGAATCACAGTCACAAAAAAAAACAGACTAAAAAAAGTGGCAAAGTTGGGAAATCTTAAAGCCACTGAGAAGTTGCAAGCCCACTCAACTTCTACTCACTACATACAACACATTCACAAGAAAAGGAAAGGAAATCATGGATCAAAAGAGGAATACTGGTGGAAACAGGAAGGCAATACAACACAGCAAAGCGATACAGGCTGTGTCTTTCCCTGAACCTTGGCTGTGCCACTGACTAATCAGATGATCTCAACTTCTGTGTTCCTCAATCCCCTCATCTGTAAAATGGCTATGACAATTATATTCAGTGCCTAGGACTACAGTAAGAATTCAATGAAACCGTGGCTAAAAGGATCAACAAAATACGGTCTACATAGAGAATGTTGCACTCAAGACTAATTCTCATTTCTAGAGGGCAAGGCTGAAATGTTGAAGTATCCCTGGATGGCTAAAGAATATTTACCAGCTCTCAGTATGAGAAAAGATTATTGGTCTAACTTAAATACAACCTTGTGTAGTTTATGCTTCATTCAACTCTATAATAAATTCAGTTAAAAAATTCATCCACAGAGTAAATATTCTCTTCTGCTACAAGTTTAAGTAAAGAAGACTAAAATGATACTGACAAATGTATAGGGATACTTCAATCCCAGGGGACCCTAATGATCATCGAATCATTAGCAAGGAGCCCAGACCAAAAACTAACCCCTGATTATGACAGTCTACTTCTCTACCTACTGGGAGGAAAATTCAAACATATATGTTTAGGAAGCTCTTTAAATGATTGATGATCCCCCACCCCCACCATCAAAAAAAAAAGTGCCATTATGATACAGACAAGACTAGAAGTAAAGAAGGAGGACCACCTATGTAGATAAGGCTACCATGAAACCTTTCACTAAGATTTTGCTTTCCTAAGAAGGATAAATCCAGGCAATGAGCTCTTTGAGGGCAGGACTGGTACCCATTTTTCTGAATAAAACCGACAAGGAAGACCCACTACAAGACCTAAAATCTAAAGCCACAGCAACTATTGGTTGATCAGTAAACTTTTTAAAATGGAATTGTGGGTTGTGCATATTCCTCCAAGTTGTGTAACCCTTTTACAAAGACCAACGGGGCCTCTTTCTACATCTTTGGTTCAAACACACTTATTGAGAACATTCTATATCCTAAGCCACATGCTAAGGTCTGAGGATACAAAGTTAAGACTCCTTTTGATAGGGCTGTCACGATGAAGTACCACAAACTTGGCAACTTAAACAAAAGAAACTTATTCTCTCATAGTTCTGAGACCTAGAAATCCAAGATCAAGGTGTCTTCAGGTTGGTTCCTTCTGAGGGCCGTGAGAGAAGACTCTGTTCCAGACTCTCTCCTTGACTCCTCCCTGTATCTTCACATGATCTTCCCTTTACGTGTATCTATATCCAAATTTCCCCTTATGTTAGCTAGGGTCCGCCCTAACAACCTTAGTTTAACTCGATTCTCTCCATAAAGACACTATATCCAAATAAGGTGACATTTTAAAGGTTAGGACCTCAACAGTTAAATTTTGGAGGGAGACAATTCAGCCCATAATGGACACATTCCCTATCTCAGAATACTCATATATGACTGTTCACTGAGATGCCCACAGGAATTCCTAGGAAGGCAAAAATTGTGTTGCTATCTAGCACTTGCCTGACAGAATCCTACTTCCCAGCAGTAAGTTCACCTTTTTTATATTTAAACTGAATTTGCAGTAAGTACTCTGTTAAGAGATTTCTAAGCTCTGCTAACAAGCCACACTGCCAGAGAATTAGATAGGCATTCTATATTTTCAAAATCCTTGTGGAACTACAAATCACTGTGACTACATTTGACAAAAAATATGCATGCATGTAGAAGCTAAAATGGTAGTGAAGTAAGCAGATGGGTCCATTCCAGAAAGAGCAAAATGGCTAGCTGTACACTACCTACACTTCCATTTTATCTGTAAAATTCTCACAAAGCAAATTTATTCTTCACAGGACTCTGTTTCCTGTTCTTTGTTTGCAGTCCAGACTTTGAGAGAAGAGAGTCCACATGCATTAACAAATTTTTTGCTTAAATAATAAGGTTTAGAAACCAAAGGCATAAGCATCTTAAAGCAAACTACTCCTTGTCTACTAATATTTACACAATGTTATTGAGAACCACTTGGCTACCAAAAAAAAAAAAAAAAAAAAAAAACACAACCAAACATTCCATTCATACATAGCATTCCATTTCAGCCAAACTCATTAAGTTTGATTGCATGATGCAGGTCAGTATCTCATAAAGCTTAAGGTCAATTTCTGCTTCTGCATGAGAAATGTCAAAAACTTAAGGAGGAAAACCTGGAGTCTGACCAATGAAGTCAGCCTACTCTTTCCTTTTATTTTAAGAAACTCAAGATCTATTTACTTTATAAATGCAAAGGATAACAGAACCTTCTTAAATTTGTGGGAGGGCATGAAAGCTTAATTTCTAACTACCTTATTAGACACATAGAATACTTAGCCCATTGGAGATTACTATTCTATGGTCATCTTATCATATTCAACATGCCACATGAGCAAACCTAAATTTACCAACAATTCATATCATTCTCTGGAATCCCCTGTTTCAGTTAATAGCATAATGATCTTTCCAGTTATCCAAAGGAGATATCTTGGAACCATCTTTCACTCCTCTCTCTTTTACTTTCTGTATCTACTCAATCCCCACATTCTTGTGATACTACCACACTCACTCAACTTTATTGGCTTGCTATCATATGCCGAGAATCGAGCTAAACATTGGGGAAATAAAGACATGAAATGGTGCCTTCTATCAAACAGCTCATAACATAGTTGGGAAGGAAAGTCAATTATCAACCACAGTGATAGGGCCATGACAGACCTACGTTCTGGGTGTTTGGGAGTCTCAGAAGCAATATTCTTGAAGGGAGTTTTAAAGAACAAAAGAATTAAAATAAACAACTTAACCTTCACCTAAAGGAGCTAGAATAACAAGAACAAATAAGGCCCAAAGTCAGTAGAAGGAACAAATAATAAAGATTAGAATGAAATAAAGACTAAATAAAATAGAAACTAAAAAAAAAAAAAATCAATGAAACCAAGAGCTGATTCTTTGAAGAGATCAACAAAAATTAATAAACATTTAGCCAAACTCATTCTAAGACAGAGACAGAAATATAGACAGAGAGAGATAAAGGACTCAAATAAATAAAATCAGAAATGAAAAGAGGAGAAATAGCAACTAACATCACAGAAATACAGAGGATTATTACAACAGATTATTATGAAAAATTATATGGAATGAAAATGTAACCTAGAAGAACGGGATAAATTCCCAGAAACATATAACCTTCCAAAACCAAATCAGGAAGAAATAAAAATTTGAACAGACAAAATACTAGCAACAAAATTGAATTACTAATCACAAAACTCCTAACAAATGAAAGTACGGGTCCAGATGGCTTCACAAGTTAATGCTACCAAACATTTAAAGAAGAGTTAATGACTATTCTTCTCAAACTATTCCAAAAAATAGAAGAGGAAGGAAAGCTTCCAAATTCATTCTATGAGGCGGCATTAACTTGATACCAAAACCAGATAAAGATACTACAGAAAAAAAAAAAAAA
>JAPYYM010000910.1:0-14127 GCA_028534135.1 Potos flavus
TTTTTTTTTTTTAATTTTTAGAAGAGAGAGCACATGCATGGGGGGAGGGAGAGTCAGAGGGGGAGAGAGAGAGAGAATCTTAAGCAGGTTCCATGCCCAGGATGGAGCCTGAATGGGGCTTAGTTTCGCCACCCTGAGATCATGACCCTAGCCAAAATCAAGAATTGGATATTTAACCGACTGAGTCACCCAGGTGCCCCAAGGCTGCTGAGTTTTAAAATTCCAAGCTTTAAGTCCCTCTGGGGACTTAAGCTTTCATGAGTTGTAAGAACTCATGAAATTTGGCCCCATTTGCTTTGAAAGCCAAAATTATGGGGATTTGTCTTTCCTGTGTGGGCTTCCTAGTGTGATAGTTTGTTTCTTGCCCTTCTCTGTGCTGGGCTCCCCCAAACCATGGTACATTTCACTCCTCATTGTGTCTCCACCCTTCCTACCCTCTTCAATGTGGCCTCTTCTCTACCTTTAGTCCTGGAGTTTGTTCTGCCAGTCTTCAGGTCATTTTTTGGGTTATTTATGCTGATGTGAGTATTATGTAGTTGTGTTCATCGGATGGGATGAGCTTAGGGTCCTCTTACACCACCATCTTCCCCAAGAGACCTCCATTAACTTTTAAAAATTATTGTTCCTGCCATGATATTTTTACAATGGTAATTTGCCATTTAAATATATGTTTATTAAAAATATCTAAAAAATATTTCTATCCCTCCCATCCAATTATTACTTTCAATTTGCCTGTTTTCCTTTGTCTGTCATTTAAAATCAAGTATATCACATTTGTCTAAAGTGCATTTTGGAATATTTTCTATGATAATCTTTGTTCATTATTTCTTCAGTGGTATTTTATTGTTCAGAATGTTTAACTTTCTTGAGAGTGTGAGAGACATAAATATTGACATATTTATCCTGGATTTCATTGTGATAAATGCTCTAATGAAGCATTCAATGCATTTATTTTTAAAAACACATGGCAATTCTATTTTTTGAATCATCATGGTCTTAATTTACATATTATGTAAATTCAGAGCTTAGGTTCTGATTTGCACCCTTTACTTTATTGTATGCTATAAATCTTTCAACTTTCATGGGTACCAGCTAACCTGCCAGGCCACTTGCTATCTTTTTTCTGACCTCATTTGCTTCCTCAATTAGAGGAGATCCCTAGCTTCCTGCCTACTTATCTTGTCTTATTTTTACCGTGATTCTGTTTCTCCACTGTGGCTACAGAACCTCCAGATGCTTTGGGCAAGGCACTGTTTATCCAGATCTGAGTAACAACAACTTTTATTTCTTTTTTTCTCCTCCCTCTCTTCCCATCCCCCCTCCTTCTCTTCTCAAATTTTATATATGTATGTAGAATTATCCTGAAATACTCATTTCTTCTTTTGCTCAATATTATGTTTTGAGTTTCACTCATGTTGTCGTAGGTGTATTTTATTTTATTGTGGAAGTATACCACCATTTATTTGCCTGCTTTACTGTTGGTGTACTGTACCTTTGGAAGTTTCTCTGGGTTATGTACTTAGCGATGGAACTATTGGGTTAAAAGTTTCGCACACCTTCTACTTTAATGAGTAATGCCAAACTTTTACAAAGTAGTTGCAACTATTTCCTTTCCTACTAGTCGGGTATGAAGTTCCTTATTACTCTGTGTACTCACTGATAGGTTAGTGTTGTTAAATTTTGATTTTTGCCAATCTTGTATGTGTGTGCTTGTATATGCTGTTTTTTTCCTTTCTTGCAAATAATAGATTTAAAGCTACATAAGAGATTAATTATGCAATTTATTTTATCTTTAATAGCTTTCTGTTTATTTTTATTAGCTCCTGGTTTTATTGATCTGGTATTTTAGTCTCTATTTTATTTATTTCTGCTGTAATCTTTATTATTTATTTCCTTCTACTGGCTTTGAGCTTGTTCTTTTTGTAGTTAGTTCCTTTAGGTGTAAGTTTAGGTGGTTTGAGGTTTTTCTTATTTCTTTAGGTAGGCATGTATTTCTATAATTTTCCTTCTCAGAACATCTTTTGTTGCATCCCAAAGATTTTGAACTGTTGGATTTTCATTTTTATTTGTCTCCATGTATTTTTCTTTCCTTTTTGATGTCCTAATGGATGGATTCGTGTTTAGCAGCATGTTACTTAGCCTCTATGTACTTCTGTTCCTTCCAGATTTTTTCCTTGTGATTGATTTCTAGTTTCATACTGTTATGATCAGAAAAGATGTATGATATAATTTCAATATTTTTAAATTTATTTCAACTTGTTTTGTGACCTAACATGTGATCTATGCTGGAGAATGTCCCATGTGCACTTGAAAATAATGTATGTTCTGCTGTTTTTGGACGGAATATTCTGAATATATCTGTTGGGTCCATCTGGTCTATGTGTTATTGAAAGCCACTCTCTCCTTGCTGATTTTCTGTCTGGATGATCAATCCATTGAGGTAAGTGGAATATTAAGGTGCCCTACAATTATTGTATTCCTGTCTATTTTGATACCTTTCTCAGGTTTTGAATATAATAGAGTACCAAGTTATAGAATAACTACCACTGTTTTCTGCTCTTTGTATATTCCATTTTATGGTGAATTATTTCCTCATATCCTTCTATCACTTCAACTTCTCTTAAATTAAAAGAAACCTTTCTTTCCCTTCCAAAGGAACCATCCTTTCCACCAATTCTCTCAACTCACATATCCAGGAAGGGGTCTGAACCAATGAAGTGATGGAATTTTGCTGCTACATCATGATTATATATTCATTCATCATCACTAAACACTTTCTCTCCTGAATACTGTTCTTTCCTCTTCCTTAACATAATTGTTTCTAACTCTAGAATAACATCTTTCCATCATTTGTTACTTGGTCTACAGTCTTTATTCTTAATAATATTTAAAGAATGAGAATTGAGAAGTAGAGAAGAGAGAAAAGAGGTAAATTTAATAAAAATTTTCAAAACACAGATCTGGGAAAACAGTTATTGTAATTTCTTTTTTGCAAGGTAGAAGGAACTGAGCATGTATAAAATATTTGGATGGTGCCAAGTAAGAATGTATAGTGAAGTTCTGATATCTGCTGGTATGAAGTTTCATGAATCGAGAATTGCCCGTCCAGTGTTTACAGTTTTCCTCTTTGCTAGTGCAAGCAAGTCTACTAAATCATAATAAAGCTTATTTTAAAATTCAAAGTTACACAATTCAATGAATTCTGAAACTAAGCATGAACTATTTCTATCCTCCTCCAATTCTCTGCTGTTATCTTTAGTTATTATCCATGTTAAAACCCTACCAATCTGACATCCTCTACCGTCCTCAACATTTGAATAATCATTTGTCTTCTATGTCAGCCACCTACAAACATGGCCACCTCAAATGGATCTCACTGTCACTTGGGATCACTGTATATCTTATACCTTATGTCTTTCCTCTTTAATCACAATCTCATGCTCCTCTATCTCCTCTACTATCTACTACTGCTAATTAGTTACTCTATCATGATCTACTTTTCATTACTAATGCACCATTGTCCGTTGATTTTTCCCTTTCTGATCTTTCCTGATTCTTTTATCCTCATGTTCCTAGAATACCTGAATTTCTTGACTTTCTGATATACTAGAATGCCATTGACTTTATCAAGTCCAATTCCTGATATGTGGTCATAATTATAGAACAGCACAGTATTTAACCGTAGGTGGACCCTCTACTGCTGCTCAGCAATTGTTTTGATTATATCTTATTGCCACGATATTCCAGGTTTACTTTTGCTAGAACTTTCTATAATAATCTCTCAGCTAAATTTATTTTCTTAGAGGGATGAGGCTTTTGCCCTAGAATGAATCCTCCTTAGGTTAAATAGGGTCTGAGACTCTGCTTGGCTTTAGTGAGCTAGGACTGAATAGTATATTTTACTCCTATTATTTCCTTAGAAATTTCTTTCCTATTCCTTACATTATTATATGATCTTTATTTCATTATAAAAAATGCATCTTCTTCCTCTGTATTTCCTAATGTGTTATGCAAAGTTCTTTTTTTCTCTCAGTATGAGGTCTTTGCATTTTCATCCACTAACACAATTTCAAATTTCTTCTAAATGAGAGTAACTCCAGGTATATGTTCTTAGCCTTAACTGCCTTCCAGAAATCTAGATTCAAATTTTATGTTGGTAATATGGCATCTCTACCAGAATGCACTAAATATGTAAAAAATAAAACTCAACATTTACCAGTAAATCATTTAGTCATGTTGAATTTTTTCTGATATCTACCTGCTCTTTGTTACTAATGGCACCATCATCTATAGAAACCAAGAACTGACTGCCTTATCAAAATTATGTTAACTTTCCCCTCTGTGTCTAATTCTGTCTCCCATAATACCTAACAAATAATAAGTACTATTGATTCTTCCTTTGTAGGAAGTTGTCATACCCACACTTTTATGACTACTCATACAAACACACATATCTACCACCCTAGTCTTTCATTTCTTCTGACATTATGATGTCTTTTCCCTGACCACCTTCCACCTGAATTATGTGCAACAGTAATCTCATTTTTCAATTGACCTAATAAGAACCCAAATGAACAGATATGCATGGTTCTATGACTAAGGCATCATTCCAATAATTTCGCTCTCATAAATAAACCTTTATTTTTAGTATATATTTTTCCAACTTTATCTTTCACTACTCTGCTTCATTTGTACTTTTGTGTGGACTCCTTATTTCTCTTCATTCCACATTTCCCAACATCATGTTGTCCCTTTGTCTCCTATAACAATCCTCGTTGTTATTCAAGGGCATCCCAAAACATTTCAATTATGCATTTTTTTTACACACTAAAAGCTAAAATCCAATTCTCTAAACCAACCAGAATTAACCTTTACTTCATTTGAATTTCTTTGTCATTTAGCACCACTCTTCTAGAAATTATTATGTTCCTTATTACTGTGGATATTTATGCAGATTTTTTCTCCTATATGCAACGTTAGTAGAAGTTTGAAGAAATTATTTCGACTTGATTTTCATATCATTCAAATGAGCATCCTTCACACTTGGAATAAATTCACCAATATTTTCTACTGATATTGACAAGTTCCACACAGACACACAAATTCCATAAAACAAAATTTTCAGCCAATTTAATTAAAACGGACAATTTAGATAAATAGTTGTATATGCTAATATTTTGGAATCATGTCCAAAAAACCCTAGTAAATTGATAGAATGGTGTTACTCTTAACACTGGTTTGACACTGTAAAGAGATGGAAAAGATAAGGAAAATAAAGGGTATAACCTGTTAAATTTAGAAATTTTGCTGTTATGGTGCTTTATACATATAACTGTGGCTTCAAGAAAGCAGGCCACTTAATTGGATTATATCTAATACTGTTTGAAAATAAAGCAACGACCACATTTTTAAGTATCTTGGAAGCATGAATCTAATTTTGTTGCCAACATTCTGCTATCTCATTTGTTATCAGTATCTATTATAGTCTGTCATTTTAATGGATATGAAATATGTCAGAAACACAGCTCTAATGACAGCAGTGAAATTGTCTAATTAGAAGTGATTTTCATTAAAATACATTTATTTCTGTGAGTCAACAGTGGCACTTTATGTTGTAGGAATTTGAAGGATTCATTTTTTTTGTCATTTTTACAATCAAAGTGTCATTTTATTTAAATCATGTCTGTACCAATTACCTATTGTGTACATTGGATCAGGTAGTCATTTTCTTTTGAACCTTTCTTCATCTATAAAAGCAGGATTACCATTTTAACTATTTGTGAGGACTAAGTTGTTTCATACATGTGAAATTTTTCAAATGTTTCTTGGCACGTGGTAGGCACTCATTAGGCAATAATAGATAGCTATGCCTTTTGATAATTGCACTCCTCAGTTATTTTGACTATTTTCATTTGTATCAGTTATTATTCTCTTTAGTCTTTTCCAATACTCAGAATTGAGCACACATTTTTTTTATTGTGAGCCGTGATAGAATCAAATATAAATTTTGCAGTAATTACTACATTGTGTGGAGCTTTACCATTTCAAGATCTGAACTATTATAAATTTTTTTTAATAAATAGAAAACAGAATATGTTAAGAGTTTTTTAAAATCAGTATTTGACTGCAGGCAGATATGTGACTTCATTCTTTTTACTTTTAGTGAAATAATTAATGACATCTGCACACTTTTTATTTACTCTAAATACTAGAATTCTAATATAGAAGTGTCAATTATACTTTTAGCAACTTGGAAGTCAATTTAATTTGTTTATAGTTTTGAATTTTACTCTGGAGGGGAAAGAGAAAAAAAAGAACCAAGTAAATGTAAAAAATAACAACAAAATTATTCATTAAATCTTATGAAACATGGTTATTTAAAACACTAGGTTGGGAGTTAGGAAGCCTGTGTTCTAATCTAGCATTTGCTGTAAAGTAACCTTGTATTCTTGGGAAAGTCATTTATTTTTTTTAAACCTCATTTTTTTTTTTTTTTCCTCATGTGAAAAAGTACAGATTGAACTATATGGTCCCCAAGCAACTTTTCAAAAAAGTTCAACTATTCACATTTTAAACACCTTTCTTTCTAGAAAAGTTCTACAGGGGAAGCTTTTAAGCTAGGGAAGCACCCATCTAGTGAGGATCTTGTCTCATGGCACCTGGAACTGCCATAAAGATGTTCTTTGGAGAGGAATATCCAACACTGCCAGGTTGGCATGCTGCTCCTTTTCTGTTTTTTTGAGTTCACTGGTGCAAAATGTTCCCCGTAGTGGTCTTGTGAGTGTGAAGAGTTGAGAGAGCCTATGAAGACCCCCAGTATTTGCAGTGGTATAGAGATGGGATAGAATTTAAAACTATCTGGAAAAGGCACTGTGACATTAAAAAAAGATGGAAGGGAAGATATTGGCAGGATGTGATAACTACATGGAAGGGCCAATATACTTATGGCTTGATGGAATGCTTTGTGACCTTGACAAGGGATAATTCTTCCCATTATGGGTGAGTAAAGATTGGAGAGAAACCATCAGGAAGTACCAAGAGGAGAAACTACTCAATTCCCTCAACCTTCATGAAATGGACCTAAAATCCAATCAGTAGTGTCTTTGTATATATGGATTTCTTTTTCACATATTATAAAATTTTGAGGTTGTTTCATGGGCTTATCCACTCCATGATACTTTCAAGGATCTAGGACCGTTCTATTTTTCCAATATGCCATGCTTAGCATATTGATACTCTGTCCTTAAGTAGACACTTCAAGGTTGCAACATAGCTCCTTCAAATACAGTATCTTATTCATATTCACGAAGGAAGGAATGAGGGTGATTTTGCCATCGAGCCTATCATAAGGAAGCATATATTTCCCAAAAGTTCTTAGTAGACTTTGCTTATATCTCATTGCTCTGTGGGGCTGAGAATGTTCACTTTTAGTGGGAAAATTAACAGTTAGATATTCTAGCTTCCATGGTAGAAGCAGACAGGAAAAAACAGTGTTGGAAATGACTGTTGGTGTGGCCAAAAGAAAGGAGTTGCCACAGTGAGGGATGTGTAAGTCATATCACATGAGAAATGGTTGCAAATGCCTAGTATATTTAACTAGAAAGGGAAGATTTAGAAGAGACATAGAAATATTTTCAGGCTTTTAAATTTATGTTTTATGCAATAAAGATCATCCATACTTTCTTTAGAAATTAGTTCTATATCAGACAGAACTTTATCAGAAGAGCTATTCCACATGAAATAGATTTTCTTATAAGGAAAAAAACCTCCAGTGTTTGAAGTCTAGGCCAAAAATGTTTGAAGAACAATCTACAATGCATACTATAGAGGAGATTTTTGTCAAGAAGAGACAAATTTACTCCCAAGTTTCTTTCCAACATATATACATATTTTTTTTTAGATTTTATTTTTATTTATTTGTCAGAGAGAGAGTACAAGTAGGCAGAGAGGCAGGCAGAGGGAGAAGCAGGCTCCCCGCCGAGCAAGGAGCCCGATGTGGGACTCGATCCCAGGACCCTGGGATCATGACCTGAGCCGAAGGCAGCCGCTTAACCAACTGAGCCACCCAGGCTTCCCTCCAACATATTTATGATATGATTCTAGTCTCTATTATATCTCCTCACCCTATTTAAATGTCATTTGTGATCTGTGGAAGGAATTGCTATTCTAACATAGTAGCAAGTTTATGTTAGACAGAATCTTAAAATTACCATTGACAAGGCTTTTCATTTGACTCTCAAAGGAAAGGCCAATTATTTTTCTGATTTTAATCAATTAAATATTTATTAAGTTTTGTTTTATATGAAGCCACCACATTTTGCAAATGTGTAAAGTTATAAATAGGCAAGGTGACATATTAGAAACGTCCATTGTTTTAGAAGACTTCTCATTATAATCTGACCATTGGATGTACTCCAGAGTTATACTGTTGCTCTCATAACTCATGGAATATAGTTTGTAATAACAATCATCTTCTCAAATTGGTCATTACCAAAGTTAATGACCTGTTTATTAGAACATCAACCTTGGCTTTGCCTCAGTCTCTTAATTAACACATCTGTCATTTACTACTAGTGGCTAAGAATTTCTGTGTAGAGGACAGCTCTAATAATGATGGCACCATTAAAGCGACATCTCTATATATTCGGATGGATCATCAAATTTGCATTGGCCTATCACAAACAGGATCCTGTGAGGCTTTAAATAGTTTTGGCAGCCCAAAATGGTGAAATCTAAACAGCAAATAGAACAGCATTAGCCTCCTTTGTGGAGCATTTTCATTGAAAATTATTTATTATCACTGTTGAGAAGGATAATCCCACAAAACAATTTGCTGTACCTTCACGTGCAGAGAGCCACTCTTACCCACACTGGTAAACAAACCTGCCCAAAATACAAGCCCTTTCAGATACACACATTTTCTCCTGCCATCTCCATTTATTTAATCATTCAACAAATATTGTCATATTACATCTATGTAGATGCCCTTAGAAAGCTAATAACACACTGACATTTCCAACTGAATATCTGTAATATGCATGGGCATTGAAATGTTGGCATTTTTAAAGAAAAATATGGTATTATGTTCCTAAAATGAGCTGATACTAGCTTCTTAAATATTCATTTGAAAATTAGACTGGAAGATGATGACACGTTGACAAACAGAACAAAACAAAAATAAAATGTAGTTGGCTATATTATTAATTTTTGTTCTTAAAATGTACTGAAAGTTAAGTGCTTATTAAAATTCTGATGTCAAGGGAAAATGTTGTATAACTTTGATATAACATTTATCTTCTTAAGTAACCATGTAGGAAACATAAGTCACCTGGAAGTTATATTTTGCCCTCTCTTTTTAAAGATAAATGCATTTTATTATTAAAGATCCATGTTTAATTATCATGGAAAACCTAGTGTAATAAAGTGGCTTTATAAATTACAAGCGTCTGGTTTCACATGTACCTCCATGATTCCTTATGATTTGTGAAGGGGCCTGATCCATAAAACAATACCATAAGTTTCAAAGGAGAGGTTAAGAAAAAAATGGAAATGAGGCAACAAAGCCGCAATAACCATTTATTTGGCCCACCTTTTACTCTCTCTGACTTGAAATTTATATTGGAAAAAGATTACTAGTGTTCTTCAGTCACATTTCTTTGGGTAAGAATTTACAATATTTTTGAAGGAATCATGAGATAAAAATTTTGTCCATTTATAAATTTAGGGGCAGTAGACATGAAAACTATACTTAAAACTCACTAACTTATAGACTCTCAATTATAATTCATTGAATTATAAACCCATATCCAGCTCCACATGATTTGGTCCCAACTCATCTCTCCAACCTCATTTTCTTCCATCCCTTTATTCCTAATCAGTGTACTTTCTGTCCCTGAAAAATACTACATAAATTACCATATCCAAAAACTCTACTCTCCCAGTGTTTGGAATGCTCCTTTCTATTTCTCTTTATTAAGCTTTTCACTCAGATATCGCCTCTTAGAGATTTTCTTCATAGAACTAATTACTAGATGATAATATCTTATCACTTATTTTCTTTTTGTTTATTTTCTCTTTATCTCACAGGAATATAAATTCTTTGAAGAAAGGCCTTAGACTCTCAGGTCTCTACTGTATCCCCAGTGTCTAGAATAAATTTTGGTACAGAGATCAAAACATATATAGATCCCAAAATATTTGTTAAAAATTAACTGATATAAGTCTTTGCAGAGTAACAAGTTTTTTAGCGATGTATAATTGTATATAGTCAAAATGAAAATCTTGATTTTATAGTTTGAAAGTTTGGCAAATTATATTTATATTTATTTACATTTATATTATATCTATGCAGCCAATACCCAAATTAAGATTTAGAACAAAGCGAATGATTTTTAAACTTAAATAAAAACTATTTCCTTTTAAATACACTTATGGATTAAATATTTTGTTTCTCAAGAATGTTCTAAGTTGTTACAGCTGGTATCTTATTCCATTGGTTGACTTGAACTTTGATATGCAGATATTCCTAGTCTTTGGAATCTTTCTTGCAAATCCAAGTAAAGAAATTTTTTAATAAAAATTGATTGATTGATGGTAAGTTAACAAAAAAAAAGAAAAAGAAAGGGAAAAACCCCATAAAATTAAGTTCATCTTTGGAAGTTATTTACTTTGATTGTTTTTGGTTGTGGTGGGATTGAAACTTCTAAAATTACCAAAAGCAGTATGTGCTAGTGTGGGCTCCTTAGATAAGTTTCACGAGGTCCATTATGTTCAAAGTTTTAACTGAAAACCTAATTTGAAACTTCTAATGGTTGTCAAACTGTAAAGAAGAGGATGCTGTCTTTGATGTTCCTTTAGCACAGGGTAACCATATATCTCAATTTGTCCAAGAGAGTCCATGTTTGCACATAGTTATTCCAGTGTAACTATTAGTGGTACTCCCTTTTATTCTAAAAAGTATCCTTGAATGATAAATTATTTGGTCACCCAACTTTTGTACCCTTTTTTGAGAAAGATATATACTGATCTTTTGGTACAATGAAGCTCTCTTTTTCACCTAGATGATAGATTTTGACTTAAAAAAGCAGTTGTACTTTCAAGAAATAAGAGACAGCCCCGCAGACATTGATTGCTGCCTTGACCTCATTATGCTGATAAGGGCATTTGTGAATATTGTCTAAGTTAAGGTAATAAACACCCAGGTAGAAGGTTAATGACACATTTAGCATCAGTGGGGTGCCGGACAGTTTTTCATAGAAAAACCAGTTCAAGCTGGTAAACCTTCTGTCCTGTCCGTGTAGAACAAAAATGCATCATGTTTCCACAAACTGAATATAATTCAAAAAGAGGCTAACAGCGTGCAGAGAATTCAGCAAATGGCTGACTACATTGTTTTGCCAAAAAATAACAAACTTAAAATCTTGTCAAGTCATTTTTTAACAGCAATTTTCTGTAATCTTTTGGGCCTCCTGCTATGTCCCTGCTAATCTAGGCCTTACTGCTGACTGACGCTAAAGAGAGCATTATGACAAATTTATGAACTGATGAGTCATTTTCCACATTCACTCAGCTAATGAGCAAAACAAGTCATTATTTTTTAAGCCTGATTACCACTCCCTTATTTAATACAAGAAGCACATACAAATGCTGTTAAGCTGCTTTCTCATGAAATAACACTCTGCTAAGACTAACAATATCTATAGGCTAAAATGCCCAGCATAATCAAAACTGGAAAGAACTGATTCAAAATTTCCCAATGATGTTTGTTAAATCCTTTCATTTTGGCATTAGGACACACTGCCATCATTACAAATTAGGATTCCAAAAGTTTAAATCATATGAATTATCAGTAGCTTTCACATGTATGGGCTTTCAATTAATTAGTCAAAAAACCGTTGAACACTCACTACAGAAATGAATAACATGGGGATTACTGGGTGGGACATCATAATAGAGGGGAGAAGTGCACAGTGAAGTAGAAGACATCAGTGGAAAGAGTAGTTAAAATTGAAGCAGTGAAGAATAAGAACTGAATAAATGAAGATAGGATATTCAGAGGAATTCTGGGGAGAGAGGGTTCTCAGTGAATTTAGAGAAACTGTGAGTTGAAAAATGGTAACAGCAAGATCGACTTTAACGTTCAACCATGCTTAAATTTCCACAGCTAAGGAAAATGTGACAAGTGCAATTCTTTATTTCACTTTTGACTGGTCATGACCTTTTTTCTTTCCCCCCCCTGCATTTGAGCTTGATATAAAAGTTTATGAGGAGGTCTGGGAGGTTTCAGTGTCAAAAAATAATTGCTGGTCCTAGCATACTATTAGATTACTGCTTGATTCTTCAATGCACTACTGAGACAAACTGAAAGGAAAATTTTAATAATTATTATGAATAATATAAAAGGCAGTTGAGAAGAGAAGAGAGACACCTTGAATAACTAATTCAAAATTCAGGTCTTGGTGATGATAGATCTTAAAACTGCACTGAAGGGAATGACTTGAAACTGTCAGATTCTAAGGTTAAATAGAATGAATCTTTGGTGGGACAATATGAGCATACAAGCAATGATTCTTGAAGAATGGGTACTGTAAGTATTCTATTAATTCAGAAAGTGATTATGCTTACCAAGATTTAAAATCTTTCTAAAATATGAATATTTTTATGTTGGTAATAAATCAAACAATTTGGTAATAAACACAGTGCAATTTCATTCATGAGTCAAGATCTTGGGATACAATTTACCTGTACTATCATTTTTGGTAGGTGGAGAAATGCCCACTCTGCTTCCCTCAGAATATCTGCATCCTAATCCTTAGAATCTGTCAATATGTTAATGACATTGCAAAATAGAATTTGCAATGTCAATAAATTAAGGACCTTGAAATGAAGAGAGTATCCTGGATTAATGTGTTGGGTCCAATCTAGGGCCATAAATCCTTAAAATCAGAGAACCTCGCCCAGTTGTGTTCAGAAAGACAAGGTGATATGACTACAGAAGAATGGCCAAATGCAAAGTTGCTGGCTTTCAAGATGGAGGAAGAAGGCCAGAGACAAGGAATGGAGGGGATGGTCTTGAGAATCTGGAAAAGGCAAGCCCCCAAGAGAGATAGTAACACTGCAAACACTTTGATGTTAGCCAGTGAGACTCATGTCAGGCTTCTAATCTGCAGAAATACAAGATAATAAATTTGTGCTGTTGTCAGACACTAAACTTGTGGTAGTTTGTTATGGCAGTGATAGAAAACCAATGGCACATCATTTCTCATAGCAGAGAATTTGTGGCAGAAAGAATTCTAAGAATGATGTCCCCCCATTAAAAAACTTCCCTTTCTAATCCCTGGAACTCTAAATATGATGAATTATCATGCCCTTAAATATGTTAGAGTTCATAGCAAAGGGGACTCTGAAGATGTGACTAAGGTTACTAATCAATTGAGTAAAGAATAGGGAGATTATCCTGGATTTTCTGGACAGACCTAATCTAATCCATTCTAGCTCTTTAAAAGCAGAGAGATTTTTCTGTTCAGTGGTAGAAGAGGAAGTCAGAGAGATTGGAGACATGAAAGAAACTTGTCTCCCTGTTTTGAAAATAGAGTATGTCATGTGAAAAGAAATCTGGGTCATCTGTAAAATCTGAGGGCAGCCCTAGCTGACAGCCAGCAAAGAAATGGGACTAAAATACTACAGCTTCAGGGAACCAAATTCTGGTACAGCTATGTGAACTGTAAGCAGGTTCTTTCCCAGAGCCTCTAGATAAGAGCTTATCCCAGCTGACACCTTGTGATACTTTTTTTTTTTAAAGATTTTATTTACTTATTTGAGAGAGAGAGAGAGAGTGAGAGAGAGATCACAAGTAGAGAGAAGGGTGGAGGGAGAAGCAAACTCCCTGCTAAGCAGGGAGACTGATGTGAGACTCAATGACTCAATCCCAGGACACTGGGATCATGACCTAAGCTGAAGGCAGAGGCTTAACTGACTGAGCCACCCAGGCGATGTGATACTTTGAACAAAGAAGTTGGCTGAGTCTACCCAAAATTCTGGAATATAGAACCGTAAGCTAATAAATGCATGTCATTTTAAATTACTGATTTTGTGATAACTTGTTATAAAGCAATAGCAAATTAATAC
>JAPYYM010000911.1:0-14125 GCA_028534135.1 Potos flavus
CGACTCAAGATGCATTAAGATTCCTCTTCTTAATTCTAGGGTTCTTAAAATGTGGTTACTACTGGTTTAGATTTATGTAAAATAATATACCTTGTTTTTAGGAAACTTTGTGTTGTTCAGGGGAAAATTTTCTCACCCCAAGTTAAAACAGAATCATTATTTTTTGGTTAAAGTCCTTACCAAGCTGCAGAACGAGTTAAGTCTCTGTCTCTCCCAAGAACAAAACCAAAAGCAGTATAGAAGAAAAACCAAGACGGGAAAAACTGAAAAATCTCGAGGTTGCACACTTGTTTGTGTGGTGTTGTGGTTTTGTCAGAGGATAAATAATGAGAGTTCTCTCGTTTATCCCTGCCCATCGCTTTGGGATCAACTCATGATTCTCAAAGCCTGGTTCCAGGCCAACAACATCACCATCACCTGGGAACACGTGACAAATGCAAATTCCTAGGCCTTATACCAGACAAACTCAATCAGAAACCGAAGGGGGTAGAGCCCATAAGTCTGTTTTAAGAAGCCTTCCAAGAGACGCTGATACTCACTGAAGTTAGAGAACCAGTGAGATAAACGATGTCAACATCTAGACTGGGGCTGTCAGATTTAGCAAATAAAGTTATAGTATAGCCAGTTAAATTTGATTTTCAGATAAACAGCAAGTACTTACTGTAAATATACCACAGGAATCCAAATTTAACTGTGAATGTTGAATTTTATTGGGCAACCCTATCTATGCCTATATTCAGAACTCTAGTCCAGGTTCTTCTAAGTTAACTCAGAACAGCTCAGAAGCACATTGATGGTGAGCGGCTGGGAAATTCATGAATACTAACTCAGTACTAGTCAAAGCATGGTATTCCGACTAGAAGTAATTGGCTGAAAGCTTGTAAGAAATGCTCTGCCTCACCTTAGAACCATGGAATCAGAAACTCTGGGGATGGGACCAAAGAATCCATGGTTTATCCACCCCACTAAGTGATTCTTTGCACCCTGAAGTTTGAGAACCATTGTACTAACTAATCTCAGGCAATGAATTTCACCTGTTCCCTATAGGATTCAGCAAACATAATGAGTCATGGGATATTTAGAACCTTAAGTACTTACATAAGAAAAGGGGAAGACCTCAGGACTCATGAGCTAAGTGCCAATTTTCAGAAGTTACCCAGAGAATATCTAAGAGGAAGAAGGAGAAGGAAGGAGGATGAGAAGAAGGAGAAGAAAGAAGGAGAAGGAGGAGAAAAAGAAGAAGCAGGAGGAGGATGGGAAAGAAGAAGAGGAAAGGAGTGGGTAGGGGGGAGAGAAGAAGAGGAAGAAGAAGAGGGAGAAGGAGGAGAATGAGGAAGAGGAAGAAGAAGCAGAGGAATAAACGCAATAAAGATAAGGTACAAATTAATAAAATAGAAAATAAATGCAATGATAATGTAAGAAAGAATACACCTGAGTTGGTTCTTTGAAAAAAAATTAAAATAGTGTCTGTTTTCTCTCTAGCAAAAATAATCAAGAAATAAAACAGGAATTAAAATTCCTGAATTAAATTTCCTGAATTAAAAAGGAATATTATAAAGATTGGGGCAAAGGCAGAGTAGAAACTTACAAGAAGATAAAAGTATGTCAACAATTACAAAAATTAAAAATTCAAATGAGGTAGACAAAGTCTCAAAAAGTATAACTTATCAAAACTGAGTAAAAATGCAATAAAAATTTGATGTATTTTATAACTATTAAGAATCCTAGCAGTTAAAGAAAACACTAAGCCAAGAGATGTTTAGTATTAATTTTTATCCATCTTTCAAGGTGAAAAAAATCAATGTTAGAAGGATTAGTCAGTGCAATAAGATTTAAGAAAAGAGAAAGAAAAAAAAGTAGACTCAAAAGGAGAAAACAAAAGTGTCATCATTGGAAGATAATATAAGTGTAAACACAGAAAATGTAAAATAATAGAGAAAATGTTTAGAAATAATGGGAGCACTTGGCAAGACAGCTATGTTAATTTGTAAAAAGCAGTTGCTTAAATAACATAGACATAGCGAAGAATATAAAATATCAATAAGATTGGCTATGCTAATATGTAGATTTTATTTATCAAAAGACACCTTAAAGAAAGTGGAAAATATAAGTTTCAAACTGGAAAAGGATTTCTGGAATACAGAAAATAAAATTAATATCAAAAATACATTTTAAAAATTCAAAAACTAACGAGAAACCAAGAAACTAACAGAAAAAAGTGAGCGAGAGAGGGGGGATGAGAATAGATATTTCATGCAGGAGTAAATGCAGGTGACCAAATAAACCTATGAAGAATTGTTCAACCTAATTAGTGATCAGGATCATGCCAATCACGACCACAATGACGTATCATTTTAAATGACTGAATTGACCAAACTTAAAAGTCTGACAATATCAAGTACTGGAGGGAGGTGCACTGATGGACTATTCTATACCTTGCGGGAAGAGGTGTAACTCCGGCAACTATTTTAGGAAAGGTTTTAGTGTTTTGGAAATACACCGGCTCCCTTGGGGAAGTGGGCGTGGTTACAGAAACTGCTCCCAGCAAGGAGCTGGCCAGATTAGTTTGCAGTTTTTCCTTTCTTTCTTTTTTTTCCTTCCTTCCTTCCTTTTTTTTCTTTCTTTTTCCTTTTTTCTTTTTTCTTTTTTTTTTTTTTACTTGAGTATAGTTGACACACAATGTCACATTAGTTAGACAGCTTTTACTTTATTGTGCATCGGGCCCCTTTTACTTCCCAGAGAAGGTGTTCCGTGTCCTTCGTGGTGGACAGGAGTTACCTGTTCTGCTGCTTTCTCCTGAAGCAGAGAGCTCTAGCTAGGAAAGCAAATTCCACAGTGAGCTTATGTGACAAAGATTGGTCCGGATATACTATGTCATAGCCCTTTCATTTCATGCACGTAGGTATGTACATACGTATGTATGTATGTATGTATGTTTGTTTGTTTGTAGAACCCTTTCATTTTAATTAATATCATGCCGGTTGTCCCCACAGCCAGATCCTATAGCCTGCCACTGCAGACTGTGATCGCAGGGAGACCCCTTTTTTTGAGACCCTCTCTTTCCTATTTTGTATATTGAGATACTCACTTTCTTTTTTATCATGTTCTCAATTACAGGATTTTGTAGCATCCACAGATGCTTAAAGGCATCTGTGCATTTAAGTTTTCTGATGGACAGGTCCCCAGGTTCCTACTGGTGCTGTGGGTTTGTTGTTGTTTTTTTTTTCCCCTGTCATTTCACTGGCTTTGGGGAGGAAGCAGGTATAATCTCAAATGATTCGTCAGCCATTTTGAACTCAAAGTTCTCAGAACTTCCTTTAGAATGAGGACAGGGAGTGAGGACTGGTTTGGTCTCTTTGAAAAAAAATAAAATGTTGCTGATGATTTAGAAAGATGTGTTCCAGTGGTTTGAGTCAGGATTCTTAAATTATTTACCAGATTCAGGCTGAGCTGCTGGAAATGAACAAAAACAAACAGAATGAATCTAAAAGAAAATTGGGTTGCCAACAATTGAGGCTTTAAATAACAAGTCTGCACCCCCAGTGCAAGGACCCTATTCCTCACATGACAGTGGCTTTCAGGCATCCAAACCATGTATGCATGGTAAGTACATTAAGACTTGTTGAAATGATAACAAGCGGAATTTTAAATAATCTGTTAGAATGGCTTTCCTTTCTCATTCCCTTCTTTTCTCTCATTGGAAATGGTCACTTACATTCTACCCAAAGACTAGTCTGAAATTTTGATTTAATTTTGTTTGTAAGACATTCTAAGCTACTGAAATGAGAGATATAGTAAAGAATTGCATGCAGGCTTTCTCTTCCTTCCTTCCTCCCTCCCTCCCTCCCTCCCTTCTCTCTTTCTTTCTCTCTTTCTTTCTCTCTTTCTCTCTCTCTTTCTCTCTCTCTTTCTCTCTCTCTTTCTCTCTCTCTCTCTTTCTCTCTCTTTCTCTCTTTCTCTCTTTCTCTCTTTCTCTCTTTCTTTCTTTCTTTCTTTCTTTCTCCCCATGGCCCCATTAGGAAATTTTCTGTCCAAGCCATTGAAAGGGGTAGTTTGGTTAGGTTACATACACAATAAGCAACAACATTTCCAGGCATTCTGTCTACTGGGGCATCTAAGGTTTATCTTCACTACTATTCAAGATCTCCATCAATGAACTTCCCCCTTTCTTTGATATTCCTGTCATTTTCCCACCCTGTTTGGCTGTACCCTAGCTTTTGATCATATCTAAAATCCAAATGCTATCTTCTCTATGTCTTTATGATGGTTTGCAGTGATCTAGACCTGCCCTTCAATCTCTATGTTACTAGCCTTTAATCACATTGCCTTTGGTTTCTGAAACATGTCGCAATCCTCGCCTCTGTGCTTTTCTTCCCTCTGCCTGGAATATTCTTACTCTTCCACCTGTCCTCGCTGGCCCTCGTTGACTTCCATTTTAAGTATCACTGTTTCTAAGAAGGCATTTCTGTCTTTCCCATGCAAACATCTAGCACCTTGAGTTTTTCCATTAGAGATATTGTCAAAATTGGAATCTTATACCTGTTTCTTATTTAATGAGCCTCCAATTCTGAACTAGGAGAGACATAGTCCTGATTTGGTTTCCCATATGTGTGCAAATCAATGCACAATGCCTAAAATGTAAGAGTTTTCTAAAACATATTTACCGAGAAAGTAGAGTTTTAGGTAAATGAGTGCTGAAGTATGCACTTGACACAACAGCCAGCTCTGATTCAGCAGGTCACGTGTTGCAGATATCTCAAGTACTAAACAACAGTGACCTTGCTTTCGTCACTTCCCGTTGG
The DNA here is from genome assembly GCA_028534135.1 of Potos flavus. Lineage (NCBI taxonomy): Eukaryota > Metazoa > Chordata > Mammalia > Carnivora > Procyonidae > Potos > Potos flavus. The sequence continues at coordinate 4,803 of JAPYYM010000911.1, forward strand.
GTTGGCAGGCCCTCCTTACAGCCCTGGCTATGTGCCCCTGGTGGAACCTAATTCAACCATTGGTTGGTTCTAAGGAGGAATTCTATCCAAAACATTAGAGACCTCAGTATATTTCTTGGCCTTAACGTCTTCAGGTAAGTCACAAAAGCTCTCCAAGCCATAGTTTCTTCACCTGGAAACAGGATAATAACACTGCTGTCCTAGGTCAGGTGGGGGGGGGGGGATATAAAACTCCTTAAATACTGGTCGTGGAGCATAAGCTGGATGCTGGTTCCTTCCTTCACTGTTGCAGTTGTGCCCAAGATTAGGCCAAGTTTGAAGGCATGCAGTTCACGCAAGACCACTCTCCCTTTGGCCACCAATTGCAATTGAGGGATGGTGATTCTCCAAACCACTCTTAGGTTCAATAGTTTGCTAGAGCAATGCACAGAACTCACTGAAACCTGTTACATGTACAGTTACACACGGTTTCACAGTAAGAAGACACATTAAAATCAGCTAAGGAAAGAAACACATAAGGGAGAGTCAAGGAGGACTCCAAATGTGGGACTTCCAACCATCTCCTCTCTCTGGAGTCCACATGGCATCAACACTTCCATGTGTGTGACCATAGGCATGGAGCATGGCCAACCAAGGGCATCCATCCATCTGAGCCTCAGTTTTCAGAGTTTGTATTAGCATGATTGATTGCCCATGTGGTTGACCTCCATCTCCAGTTTAACTGATCCTATGTGACCCAAAATCCCCACCTTAAAGCATATTGTTACCATCTGGCTTGGTTCAAGGTCCCCAGTGTGACTGAAGGCCCCAGGTAAACAAAGATACTCCCATCATGCATGGTATTCCAAGGGCTTAGAGATAAGCTACTAAAAGATGAAGGCCAACTCCTCTTTGGGCAAAGTAAATCATTTAGTACCGAAATTGGGCACTGCATGTTCCACCTATTTGTTCCTTAGACAAATGTCCAGTTTCCACATTCATCTTCCTCAACAGTTCAAAATCCCATCTCAACTTCCCTGGAAAATTTATTTTTCTTGGTACCTTCTCCTTGGCCTTTGACATAGACTCATCCACAAGATGAATGTAAGAGGTATGTTTGTTAATATATTCTAGAAATCGTGTTGTGCCTTTCTCTAGGTTTCTCTAAAGTGAACTTTTTAGCTCAATTCTATGGCAATATGGTATAGTAGTTCAGATGGGGACTTTGGAGTCAGAATCCTAGCTGCCACTGACCAGCTTTGTCACCATCAAAAAGTTACTTAACCTCCCCAGCTTCCTTTTCTTTATCTGCAAAGAGGAAATAAATCCATTAGTATCTACCTCATGGAGTTTTGAAGGTTCAATGATTCCACAGATATGAAGCTTGTAGAACAGTGTCTGACATTCTGCCAAACAATGTTTTCTAGGTTTTTTTTAAATTAATATTTATTTTCCACTATGCTTACACAGCCCATTTGTCCCACTTGCCATTCTACTGCATATAAACTTTAACTGGTCTCTCCACTAATTTATTCATTCACCAAGTATTTATGAGTACCCACTATGTCCAAGGCACTATCTTAAATTCTTAGACTAGAGCAAAATAATCACTTGCTCATGTGATAAAACTTAAAGCTATTGGGGGGGGGGTTGTAAAGGGAAACCTATAAATCACAATCATATATATATAGATCATGGAATAAGAGTATGAAGAACTTTAGATAGTAAGATAGTATGATCAGGGATGCCTATCCTGGGTAATATTTTGAACCAAGATCTGTATATTGAAAAGGATCCAAACATCTGAATGTTTTGGTAGGATTCTAATATATATTTTACTTTCTCTAAGGCCAACTTTTTCTAGATCATAGACAATCATTGTAGGACCCCCGGATTTCATGAGCATGAGCCCATTGCCTTAATTCTTTTGCTGTAAAATCAGTTCCTTGATCAGGGAATGCTATTGAATAGTGCATTTACTCAGTCACAGCTTAAATTGCCTATGGAAACATGGCAGGTAGTGAAGACAAATCTAAATCCAGGTTTAGGGGCGCCTGGGTGGCTCAGTGGGTTAAAGCCTCTGCCTTCGGCTCAGGTCATGATCTCAGGATCCTGGGATCGAGCCCCGCATCGGGCTCTCTGCTCAGCGGGGAGCCCGCTTCCCCATCTCTCTCTGCCTGCCTCTCTGCCTACTTGTGATCTCTCTCCTCTCTGTCAAATAAATAAATAAAAATCTTTAAATAAATAAATAAATAAATAAATAAATAAATAAATAAATAAATAAATCCAGGTTTAATATATGTCCTGGGGAGGACAAATGACGTACCCCTCCAGACAAAAGGGTCCCCATATCATCAGCCTACCACTAGAAGGTTGGCTGGCCCTCCTGGTGTGTGGTGTGGTAACAGGGCTCAGAGTTGGTCATACAACTGCAAAATTTAGCACTCATTCCTGGCTGTTGCCAAGTCACTGTAGGAGGAGAGCAGTCCATACTGTTGAGCCCTGTGTAATTTCCATGCCTGACTCCATGAACCCATTGAGCAAGTGATGGAGTTGCTGATGAAAAGAAAGTGTTATAAATTAGGTAGTCCATTTTGTCCACCTCCTTACCGACATTCTTCCCTGACGCCGGGGACTTTTGGCAAGGATTTACTTGGAAAATAAGTTATGTCACTCAAGGCCCATTCTGACATTCCCTTCCATAAAATTATTACCTAAAATTCTTTATCACCCACATACCAGACTCCTTATTTTCAAATCCTTGAACACCCAGTCAAACCAAAGATTAGGAAAAAATAAATAAATAAATAAAAGAGAGAAATGAAACCATCATAAAATAAATGTCACACTGGAAGTAGTAAAAATGAGAATTGGTATTACCGAAAACAAAGGGGCAAGAACGGCCAGCAAAAAGCACCAAAATGATACTGAAACAAAATAATTAAATAAACAGAACTAAAAAACAAAATTAAAATGAGAGAAGAAATGATAAATTTGGAAGACATAAATGTCATTCAACATGTATCTAACTGATATCTATGCAGAAGGGAGTTAAACAATTTGGACAGAACAAAATTCGGACAAAGCATTAACTATATAAATCAAGAAACCCTTTCAGATCTAAAAATAAAATGTACGAATTTAAAGATTTGAAAGCACCTTAGGTCTTGGTAAATATTCTGGATTTTATTTTATTTATTTATTTATTTTTAAGATTTTATTTATCTATTTGAGAGAGAGAGCACCAGCAGGATGAAGGGCAGAGGGAGAATCAGACTCCCTGCTAAGCAGGGACCCCAAAGCAGGGCTTGATCCTGGGACTCTGGGATCATGACCTGAGCCAAAGGCAGATGCCCAACTGACTGAGCCACCCAGACGCCCCTGGATTTTTAAGGTAAAGAAAGAATTCTTTGAATGTCATGCCAAGCACAAACTAATATCAGTTATAAAGGGGGCATGGACTCCCCACGGCATGCACTAAAGGATGATGGATCTATACCTAAAAAGACTTTAGGGAAAGGAAATATGACCAATAATATTCTAACCCTCCAAAATATTGTTCTCATTCAAAGGCGACACTAAGATGTTTTTGACCATTCAAATCTTGGGAATGTTACGAGCTCTCCCAGAAGAAACTTCAGAGAAAAAACTTTAGTCAACCAAGGGAGGAATAGAAAAACAAAGGCTAAAATACCTGAGGAAAGTACTGAATACATTCAGAGGAAAGACTCAAAGGAGTGAAAATTATTCAGAAATTATTCAGAAAACAGGTAAACATTGCAGGCTATGACAATGTGGAAGTAATATAACTAACAAAACTAGCAGGAAACAAAGAGGAAAAGGAAGAGTGCATGAAATGTAGGATCCCCTCAACTTTTTATTCAAGGGTATCAAATGGCCTAATTTAAATCTAAAATAGTACATAATGAGATGTAGGACTACTTAAGAGTACAAAGGTAAACACTAGAAAAAAATGAAGAAATAGAAAATAATTAACCAAAATCAAATGTAGGAAGGAAGGGAGGGTTGGTGGAAGTTAGCTTATTTTGTCATCACTTCTACCCGAGAATCAGTGGGTGCTATTTATAGAAATAGGAGAATAGGTATATTTTATAAAATTATCTTCTGAAATTTGGCTTATATATGGCTTATATATCTTCTAGGTTTAATATATAAAATTTATAGAATGTATAGCATATTGAAACTTAGTTATTAAACAAAATTAATTTATAAGTTAAATTAAATTAATATAAAATTTATATTAAATATAAATATAAAGTATAAAAATGTAATGAAATCAAATAAATTAATTATATTTAATTATGCTAATTAAAAATGATGCCTCCCCATTGCCCATGAGATACTATTGAGATTCCATAACATGGCACACCCTATCCTTCCCCATGTACCTTTCCAGACTCCTCCCCAACCAGGGCGTTTCCTGTATGCTATGCTCCTGTAGCTTGACTAGGGGCACATTTCCCAAAAGGTATTTGCTTCCTGACTTCTGCGTGTATCATGTTATTCCATCAGCCTCAATGGCTTCCTCTTCCCACTTCTGTGTCTTCCTCCACTGGAATGTATTTAGGAGCTTTCTTTGAAAGCTTCTTGATGCCTCTAGATAAGATTAATTTTGTGTACTGTTATATTTAATATACAGGATATAGCTGTATAGTTATTTAAGTCCTTTTAATTTTCCCTGCTATGTTGTATACCCCAACAAGGTAAAGACAAAGTTTTATATGTCCTTTTATGAGACTGACGCGCTACCTACTGCGCTAACGAGGCACCTTTATATGTCCTTTTAATTCCAAGACTTAGCACAGTTAACACAAGTAACAAATGATCTAGAATAGTGTCTATTGTATATATTTTCTTCATTGTTAAAATGTTTTGTGAATAAAATATTTTGTTTACAAATGAAATTATACACATATGTAGATAGATACACATGATATAGATATATAGAGACTCACACTCAAGACTTCATGTTCCTTGAAGGAAACAATGTTTTCATACCCATTTACAAACTCAATAACACTTCACATAGTATTTAACTTGGAGTTGAAATCCAATTATTACTTGTGAATTAATTTCATTCATGATCATTGGAAAGAGAAGAAACTCTGAAGACTTTAACAATCATTTTGCTGATTTTATATGAACAAAGCCTTTTGTTCACCCAATATTAGATTCTTCTCTAAAAGGTAAGTTGATTTTCTCAAAAGGAGAGCCTGACATTGCGCATGAGAAGTTTCTTTGTTCTACTCTCTTAATGATAGTTTACTGTCAAACACTTAATTTTCAGGATTATTTATCTTCTCTCTTTGGAAGATCAGAAAACTATACATATATATATTAGATATATATATATAGTTTATATATATATGTCTATCTATATCTACATATATGTATATAACATATATATATCAGGATAAATCTATCTACATTCTATCATATATGTAGATATCTATCATATGTAGATATATATATATATCAAGATATATCTATCTATATAGATAGATACATATTCTACCTACCATATCACATGTAGATATATAGAGATAGGTAGATAGAAGATAGATATAGATATATAGATAGATATTTTCCCAATATCCCAGTATGATATTCCCCCAATTCCCTATAATGGCAGTAATCTAATCACTTAAAATCTTCCAATGGCACATCAACTGGTCAAATCAACCAACTCATGTTCACATATCCTCAGAATTAGTTATTCTTTACTTAGCCTCTCACAAAAAGGACTTTTTGTACAAGGCAAAACTCAAAATTACCCTCTCATTATCTCTACAGTATTTCTTAAATTACAAAAAGGTGGATTTCAAGTTCATTTCAACCAGATCAAAATACCATGAAATTTATGTTTCTTAATAGCTTTTTTTTTCCCCCAGAAAAACTAGATCAATCACCCTCCTTGGTGTCCCATCATCCCATTCCATGTTTCATTGAGGATACTCTTTATTTCTTCATTTGCACTAATTCAGTCTGTGTGTTTCCCCCCTTCATGCTTCTTTCTGTAGAGGTAGTTTTCACCACTATGCAGTCCTCACATTTACTGTTTCCTTCCTTCTCTCTCTGTTACTGATTTCCACTTGGCCTGCCCATAAAGTCATTTGAGATGTTTTTCGAGAGTATTATCCTTTACCGGCCCAGTTAAAGAGGGTGTTTCAGAAACTGGGAGGTTATTCGATAAACTCTACTTATGTTTATAAAGTGAACTGCACAGAAGTGTTTATTGTGGTTTGCAGAGGGGCTGCAGAGAAATTGTGCATCATGACCTCTGCGTAGCTCCGCCAGTCAACATAACTGTCCTTGCTGTTATGTCAGTGTATTACAAGAAATAAGTCAACAGAGTTCACTATGTTTAGTATATAAACGATCAAAACCTCCAGGAACAGCCTTTTAAACAATGTGACTCCAAAGCTAGTATATTATAAATTCTTAACTGGTCTTATAAAAGGTAAATTATGAGTACCGCCTTGTTTTTTGCATCTGTATTGATTTTATGTCTTAAAGCAAAACTGAATCAGTTCACAAACTCTGCTGGAGTTGGGCTCTTTTATTTTTCTGTTTATTTCAAGTGGCTCAAGAGGATATAAGCTTTAATATCATATAATCAAGATAAAGGCAATCGTCTTTGTCATCCTAGAATATCTATATCAGACACATATTCCATTGCAAATGTGAACTCCCACTCTTCATATCCAACATTCCACCCAGAAGCATGTTCTAAGATCCCATTCATTTCATAGCAGTATTGAGAGCAACCTGTTGGAATAATTCATTATTTCATGGTTTCCTGGTGGGCTTACGCTATAAAAAGATATGCCAACCCCCAAGCCATGGAGCCCTCAATTCAATGTCTCCACTGATCTTGTCCACAGTCTAGAGTTTATAGTTTCAATCACAACTGAGAGAGGAAACAAAATACAGCAGAATTGAAGACAGTTTATAGGAGTGTATTGTGCAGAGAAAAACACAGACACAAAATTCACTTCATAAAGAGAACTTTAAAAATCTGGCAAACCAAATATATTTAGAGACCCCATGGATCTCTGGGGGCAGATGCTAAGGCTGTCAAAATGGAAAAAGAATATGATAAGCTTAACTAGGCATTGTTGTTTCCTCTTTCTACCTCTTTGTTCACAAAAAACATTGACAAGATAGATGAGTGATCAGCAAGCATCTCAAAATGGGAAAAAAAAAAAGGTGTTTTTATCAATCCCAAAGTGGACTTTTTTTTTAAAGTAGTCTCTATGCCCAGCATGGGGCTCGAACTCAGGACCCTGAGATCAAGAGTTGCATGTTTCACCCACTGAGCCAGCCAGGAGCCACACAGAGGAATTTTTAAAACCAACTGGGAATTGATTTAGTTTTCATCTCCAGTGCCATCTACCTCTGCTTTTTGAAAACATAATCACTCCAGTAGGCTACATGCTACTTATGTATTTGCCAGGATTTTGTCCAACGAGTCAGTGAAAGATATCCTGGGAAGTAGTTGGGATGTACTCATCTCAATTACTGATCCAACGTGTGAAGAAGTCTGAAGTTGAAGGTTAGTCAAGCCCAGAGAAATGAGAACAAATGTAGGATACACATGAACAGAGCTCAAACTTTCAAAAACGAATGAGTATAATTACATTGCAACACGTATCCCATTCTCTTCTTTGGAGTGAGGAAAGTCCTTGCCTTAATTGTCATTGGGTTCAACTTCGATGACTGTATTGTATGATGTACAACAATACCCTTTTTATCAAACTGAGGACAAGAAACGGCAGGTGCCTGAGACAATACCACTATTATTTTTTGGTTTTCCTTTAGAAACTCCGTGTGTGTGTGTGTGCGTGTGTGTGTGTGTGTGTGTGTGTGTATTTGTAACTGTAGCAAATAACACACAGGAAAATCCCAGACACACAGATTTATTCCTCAAAAAAGTGTTCTCCTTTCAAGTTTAATTCAGTGTGAAAGCCATTTCTGTGAAACCTGGTTAATATTAACCTTAACTCAATCCTATTTTGAGCTAAAGATAAAGGAGGAGATAGGTTAAAAATTTCTTTTTTTCCAAATCGTGTAAGGTGAGTGAAAACACTTGAGCGAGCCTATCCCCTTGAAGATCAATGACCCTGGTGAGGCTAATTACCCCAATCCTCTCACTCTAAATTAAAAAAGACCTCAGTAACTGGAAAGACTATATGATTAACTGGCTGGGAAGATTAACCGTGATGAGAGTGGTTTGGTGCTTGCAGGTTTCCCCTCAGTTGCCTATTTGTCACTTGCAGAATATACTCTGTACCTAAGAGCCGCATCTCAAAGGGCTGGGTGATTCTTTCAAAGAGATTGATCGTGGTGGTGTGAGGGTGGGGAAGGATATTTCGGGTCTTAATGAGACTGTGCTTCCAGGGGAAATGTGAGATGTCGGTGGGACTCTAGATACTCTGCTGTTATGGGCATGTCCAGAAGACATTGTCTCATTTCTTTTCACACCATAATCCAGATTTTGGGTGGAAGATGGTGCCACTTTTGGCTTCTAGACGTCGTTCTCCATTTAAGATTGACATTACATCAAAACCTAATGATGTACTGTATGGTGACTAACATAACACAATAAAATGAAATAAAATAAAAATAAAATTTTAAAAAGATGGACACTGTCTTTACTATAATGAAAATGAAGGTTAATTGAAACTATTTCTTTTTACCATTTACATTTTTTTCATACCCATTTGTGGCCATCATTCTAACCGTCCGTTTGTGAATGCTTGTCTCATGCTTGCAGTGGGAAGCTAGTCATCATAACACAGTCCCTAGTCCCATCCTGCCTTTTCTCTGGCATTTTTTCAACCCAAAGCTTCCTCACCTCACAAGTCTGAATGTACTTTCCCCTTGTTAGAATAACAAAGACATCACATGAGTGAAAGCTGAATTAGCATGTTCTCTAAAGTGATGTGATATTTAATGAAAAATTCTGCTGGTGCCCAGATAAATTCATCTAACTATTTACTTATTTTTTTAAGGTTTATTTATTTATTTGACAGAGAGAGAAGAGCACAAGGGACAGAGGGAGAGGGAGAGAGAATCTCAGGCAGGCTATACGCTCAGCACAGAGACTGATGGGGGCTCCATCTAACGACCCTGAAATCATGACCTGAGCCAAAACCAAGAGTCAGACGTTTAACTGACTGAGCCAACCTAACTCTTTAGATCCATGAACACATTTGTACACTTTGGCTCAGGAATAGCATTCCTAGGAATTTATCCTAAATAATAATAATAATACTTCAGCAGATATGAAAACAAACATAGCATTTATAAAATATCCTAAA